>DF241734.1:0-71536 GCA_000507305.1 Breviolum minutum Mf 1.05b.01
ATCCAAATTTCCTCATGCGAAGAGAACAGCCTGGAAAACTGTGTTTGCATGGGGTCTGCCCTGAACTCTGTAGTACACAAGCACTGCCATGCCTTTCCTCCTAATTAGATATGCTGCTGATGCAATCGATGTACCGCTTGGCCTGGAAGTCATATACATTCACCGGATAGACTATATGCGGATCTGAAAACAGGAGCGGCAGTGTGCTTCAGTACCCGCACGTGATGGATATGGTCATGTGACGTAAAGAAGTAAGCAATTTTGAACCGTGGCTCACACAGACGTCCATTCTCATGTGTGATAGCACGAATATGGTGACAAGTCCATAAGGTCTGAGTAGCATCCCCCCAGAGGGCACGGACTGGGATGAGTTGTGGTAACACCGATCCAAGAAGTGGCAAATCCTCGACAAAGTCAGCCTCTGCAAGAATTGGCGAAAAGAGCAAATAACGCCTCAAAGCGATGCCTCAAATTGCGCACACTAAACAGCTTAATGAAATCATCTCGCAGTGTCTCTGCGGAAGCAAAAGGAGTGTCCACTTCCAAATGCATTCTGCAATTCGAGGAGTTTGCTGTCCTTCACCTCATCCACAGTTGAGAGATAGAGCATGGTGGCCTCAATAAGCTCACTGCTGGTTCCAGTTGAAAGCTCAGCCATGAGAGCAGACGTGAGAGAGTGGCATTCCTCTTAGCAGAGCTAGCTGTCTGCTCAGATGCAATAGACTCAACAGCTTCAATAGACTCCGGTACTGGAGCACCAGCAACCTCTCCATCGCAGCCTCATACCCTACACGATGGGAAAGGGAGTGCTGTTGAGCTCATAACAAGCAAAAACGTCGCCATGATGGCTGACACTGTGGTGTTTCAGTCGCTTGTTGTTGTGATAGACCACTCTCCCTTTGTCGTCTTCCATAGATCAAGAATGTCCCACACTTTGGTCACTCGAGTCCAATGACATGCACCAGAGAACTCGAATAAGTGACTGATGAGTGGATCAAACAGCGAGCTTACCTCGACAAAGGCTGAGTGGACTGTGAAAGATTATTATCTCCGGGTTCCTGCAGGGTAAGCTCGCTTGCCTGATTCAATTAATGTGGCTTGCCAGTTCTCAAATTGCGTCATACACGTGTAGAAGGCACCCGAGTAGCATGCGGAACAAAGACTTTCATCATCACTTGATCATTGGTCAAGTTGCTTCGCGCTCTCCAATTTTTTTTTCGGCATGCGTTAGACCTGGCTGTTTCACTGGACGATTAAGACTAGGAACTGGGTCTATGGTGCTCTCTTTATGATCTGCTCCTTCCACCATTAAGATTCCTGCCCTACGGGTTCCTCGCTACAGACTCGCCCTGGTTGACTACTATTTAAGCTTCTCTGTCACCGACAATGCTCCCTGTTAGCTACCCGTTCTTTCCTATTCTCGCCTTGCACCGATTTTGACTCTACCGACTTTTGCCATTTACGGCGTCGATTTAATTTGTTCATTTGTTTGTTTGCAATTTTTGGCCTGAATGACGAAGTTGTTCTGTGTTGCTTCAATTCAGTTACGTCCAATTGCAGATCATGATATGTTGACTGTAGGGCGCTCTGTCCGGAACCTTCTTTGCAAGAAGATTGCATCTTAGCAGCAAGAAGCAAAAAAAAATCATTATCACTTGATCATCTTGGAGTCTCTTGCCCAGTAAGTGCAGGATGTCCATGGATCGTTGCAAGACAGCTTGCAGGTCAAAGCGCATCAAGTCACAAAAGAATGTTTCGACGTGCACTTGGACGAAGGAACCGACTTGCTCTAAAGTTTGAACAGGATCACTCATAGGGCCTGCTGGGTGACCGAGCGTGCGCATGCTTTTTGAGCGAGGGACGTCTGTATAATCACCCGAAAGACATGAATCCCAACATTCATAGCTGGCCTTTCCAAGCCATAATTCACCAAGGCAGATTGTCAAAGCTCTTCCAAAAGAGAAGCCATCAATCAGAGAAAGGAAGCGACGAGAGCCTAACTGCTCCAAATCAAAAGACGACGAGAGCCCAACTGGTCTAATCGGAAACCAAGAAAAATTTGAGCCAGAGTGCTACCGATTGACATGCTGTTTGCATCGATGAAATACATGTGTAGAGTCACATCGGCAGCAGGGCAAGGGACAGTACTGGCACTTCTGACCCAGGGGACACGCAATTGGTCTAACCAATGGTCTAGAAGACTCAGCTTTGCTTTTAGGAGGGTACTGCGCAAAATAGCTGTCTTCAAGACGACAAAGGTTGCCAAAAAATATCTGCAGAAAAGATTGAAAATAAAAATGCCTTAAAAATAACAAACTCTATCTTTTTCTTATTCTTGGCACAAAAATCGCATCAGCGAGTTTTCTTTGCCGGTAGTGAACTTCCCTGAAAAAAAAATTAGATTGCCACGAATGCTGCACATGAGCAAGATGGAATCCAGGACCTTCAGTTCAGAAGACCTACAATCTGCCACTGACCTTTTCCTTTGTTTGTTTCTTTCTTTTGCTTCTTTGCTCTTTTTTGAACTAAGCTGCGTGCGTCATTACAACAGTGACAGTCATTGAACTGTGCTACAAGTGTCATTGTTAGACAACGGTATCAAAAAGAAAGGTCAGAGCTAGAAAACAAGAATTAAAAGTAAAAATAACCCTTCCAACACACAACCAAACACCACAACCAGTCTCTAACCAATCGGGGTGAGAAGGTGAAACAATCTCAGTCGCACGGCAATCTACACTTCCCGTTTTTTTTCTGCATTGCCGGGCGAGTATGGAATTTTGAGTAGCATTGAAAGCTAATTACGGCAATCTACACGGCTGTTACCACGTCTAGTCAAAATCCAATGCAGTGTAAACAACTATGCTTCAGCAGATCTCATCAACTTGCTTCCGCTTCTTTCTCCGGCTATGTGATACATCCTGCTATTGCCAACAAACTCAGCTGGTCGACGAAGCTACCGTCATAGTTCATTTTGTCCGAAGATAGTCAATATTTTTTTGACTGAATGCTGCATGGCTCAACGAAGGTCGTTGTCCGGGCGGTCGCCCTTCTGTCAGCGAAATCAAAGTGAAGAGTCGCAAATTCATGGGAAATCAGTTTCCGTGAAAGCAACAATCACAAATAAAACGAAACAAACACGAACCTCAAAGCAGTCTCCCGGGAGAGTGCGGGGGCTATAGATGTAGCCTGTTCCTCGGACAGTGAGATCAGGGCTAGTTGGCAACGCCGAGAGCACGCATGTCAACCGTCCGAGGGAGAAGGCGTTGCTTGCTTCATGGGTTCGAAGATGCTGAAAAAGTGAACAATAAATCATTGGATTTGCGACAAGTATGCTCAGCCGGTTGGACTTGGTGAAAAGTGGCCTGGAGCATATGTTGTTGTGAGCTACATGGAGATGCCTGTAAGGTAGAAGCCCAGCCAGTACCGCAAAAGTCCGAAGATAGTCAATATATAGCTACTAGCAATCTACGACTGTCACTGTCATCATGATGCCCCAAAAAAAGAACAAGGCTATCATAAAGAGAAAGGAGCTATTCATGCGAGAGGCAGATCCAGTACTTGTTTCCGTCTTGTCATTTTTGGAGCATCACATCAATTTGTGTGTAGCGGATCTATCGCTTTGAGGTGACTGAAACACTCCGTCCAGGACATACTCACGCTGCTACCCGCAAAAAAATCCAGCACATCAAAGCATCCTTCAAAGGTACCCTTCACGAAGGTTGAAAGGAGGCTTCGTCTTCTGAAGGCTGCAAAGGGGCTTGAACAGATTTGAAGGGGGGTTTCAAGGGGGGCTTGAAGGGGGCCAGAGGAAGTTGAAGGGGGCTTGAACCCTTCTGGAGCTTGAAAGGGGCTTGAAGGGGCTTCAAGGGGTTTCAAGGGGGCTTTAAGGGGGCTTCCAAGGGGCTTGAAACCTTCAGCGTTGAAGGCGGCTTCGAAGGGGTTTGAAGGGGGGCTTCAAGGCAGCTTCAAGAAGGCTTCACCTGAAGGGGGCTAAAAGGGGGCTCAAGAGGGCTTGAAGGGGCTTGAAACTTTCATAGCTGGGAGATTCCCGTTGTCTTTGGAAAACCTTTCTGGGCGATTTTTAACACGTTACAAGTCCATTTTTAAAATGCACGTAGCTGTCGCATGGTGCTGGATTGTTTTTTTATTGAAATTTTTCGTGCCGTCCACATTCCTTCTGATTAGCGACGAGTTTCAGGATCAAGTTCTAGTTCCAGTTGTCTCTGGGACCCTTTTTGGCTGCGCGATTTCTGGAAACATATTTCCAGTTTTCGAGTTGTGTTGTTGATTGTTTTGTGTTGGTTTGCTGTTTGTGTTGTTGGATGGAAGACACCTTAGTTTTTGTTTCACCTTATTCTCATGCGTGGGAATGGACAATCTAAACTGACTCACTAACTGACTGACTGACTGAGACTGACTGACTGGCTGGCTCACTGATTGACTGACTGACTGACTGACATAGTGACTGACTGACTGAGTCATTGATGAACTGATTGATTACCTGGCGAACAGACTAATATTGATGACTGACTGACTGACTGACTGACTAACTGACTGACTGACTGACTGACTGACTGATTGACTGATTGACTGACTGACTGACTCACTGACTGACTAACTGACTGACTGACTGACGGNACTGACTGACTGACTGACTGACTACTGACTGACTGACTGACTGACTGACTGATTGACTGATTGACTGACTGACTGACTCACTGACTGACTAACTGACTGACTGACTGACGGACTGATTGACTGACTGACTGACTGACTGACTGACTTATTGACTATCTGACTAATTGACTATCTGACCAACTAACTAATTAACTAATTGACTATCTGACTAACTGACTAAATGACTAACCGACTAACTGACTACCTGACTAACTAACTATTACTAACTACCTAACTGACAAACTGACGAACTGACTGATAGACTGACTGACTAATTGACTCACTGACTACTTGATAATTGACTCACTGACGAATTGACGAATTGACTAACTGACAAACTAGCTAACTGACTAACTGACTGATTAAGTAACTGACTGATTGACTTCCTAACTGGCTATGTAGCTATTTGACTAATTGATTAATTGCCTAACTTGACTACTTGACCAACTAGCTGACTGACAAACTGACCACTTGACTAGCTGATTAATTCATTGATTGATTAAGTGACTACCTGACTAATTGACTACCTGAGTAATTGCTAACTGGCTAACTTTTCGACATCTGAACTTCAAAAAGCGTGCCAAAACGCAGGTGATTTGCACATTTTGACTTACACATGTGCTTCTCGCCACAACGGTGTGCAATTTTTCGACATCAGAACTTCAAAAAGTGCTCCGAGACCGTCAGTTTTTAACATTTTGACTTGGAGATGTGCTTCTCGCCACAGCGGCGTGCAATTTTTCGACATCGGAACTGCAAAAAGTGCTCCGACACCGTCAGTTTTTTCGCATTTTGACTTCAAAATGTGCCTCGCGCCACAGCGGCGTGCTTTTTTCCACATCAGAACTTCAAAAAGTGCTCCGAGACCATCAGTTTTTTACATTTTTGACTTGGAAATGTTCTTCTCGCCACAGCTGCATGCAATTTTTCGACATCAGAGCTTCAAAAGTGCTCCGAGAATGTGGTGTTTTGTATTTTTTGGCTTCAAAATGCGCTTTTCGCCACAGCGGCGTGCAATGTTTCGACATCAGAACTTCAAAAAGTGCTCCAAGACCGTCAGTTTTTTTAACATTTTGACTTAAAAATTTGTTTTTCGCCACAGCGGCGTGCAATTTTTGATTTCTCTTGTGACCACGTGACTCCGCGCCCGCTGCTTTAACAGGCCTGCTTTTCGAGTGACCCGACACACGAATCATTGAGAAAACAAAGCATTTCGCGACTTCTCTAATATTTGGCGTGGATGTATCTTCTTTCTTCTGACTTTCGCGCTAGTGCACCTTCTTTTTGCTGACTTGACTACTCTACTCTGCTTTTCAACTGTCCATGTTGTCGGAAGTTAGACTTGTAAGCTTCTTTCGATGAGGCGTCACATATGCCATGTTGTACAAAATTTATTTGCCGTACTGACGCCCCCTTGTTTCACCGAAGCCAGGCCCGAAGCTCCCCATTCAAAAAAGGTGCGGTGTAGCAGCAAATTCAAGTGTTGGTGGTCTTGCAGGAGGCCTTAATTATGCTGTCAACGAATGAGTCAATGGAAAGACTTATGTCAACTCAGGGGAGAAGCAACTCATTGTCGCTTCTACCTTACTGGGCATGAGGTAGAGGAAGAGCAAGGTAACATCACATTCCATGATGGAGATGTTCTGTTCTGCACTCCGTTGTTCAGTAACCCTTTTAGCATTGTTGATTTTCTCCAGCCTGACTTTGTGAGTCGTAGGCAAGTGAAGGTAGACATGCCTTTTGGGTTGGACAGGGATCACGATCTGAGACGGCTCCTGGATGACAGTTCCAGGTGGAGTGAAGGACGTTGGAAAGGAAATAACTCAATGGCAAAAAATCAGATGGTTTTTTCCAAAAGTAAAGGTCAGGCAAGAGAGGATTTCCTCAGATGGATGGACAAGTGGAGTCCACCAACATGGATAGAAGATGAAAGTTATGAACAGGTGAGCGATCGAAATGACACTGACCTTAGGCTCCAAGACCTACATGGAATCTTGTGTGAACTTCAGCAACCGTGGCCCTCGGATGCTTCGTATGACTATAGGGCAATCCCACAATTGCATCCTGTAGCAGCCATGGTATGTGATCAAGGCGAGAAGCTGATCGATAGTGACCATCTTCACGTCTACACTGATGGCTCCGCTTTTCAGAGTTCAGGAGCGGCATGGGCATTTCATGTTGTTGCTGAGCGTCAGTGTCAGGATGAGGTTCAATTTGTCCGAGTTTGCTACACTGGTGATGTTGTCCAACAGGGCCTTTATGAGGCACAGAGTGACTCCTTGGATGCGGAGGCAATGGCTCTTATACAAGCAGCTGATTGGCTGCTCTCATGTCCGCCAGTGGCTGGTAGAAGGGTAACAATTCACTTTGATGCGCTAGCAGCACGTTTGGGAGCGTTTGGTGATCAAGCTATACCTGGGGCATCATCAGGTGAGAGATGCATACAAAACACAGCACGTGCTGCAATGATGTTGGCACAATGCAAACATGAAGGATTGGAATGGAGGCACATACATGCGCACAGTGGGCAACCGGACAACGAGGCAGTTGATTCAATTGCTAAAGCTTTAGCACAAGGTTGGGAGGCCACTTTCAAACCACCTTACCGTCTTCAGAAATGGAATACCCATTCTTTGAGGGATTGGGCATGGATTGAGATAGCACCCACGGCAGAAATGCCAGGGATTCAAACAATCTTGCAGGAACAAGGTAAACAGCGCCAGTTCAGACATGATTATTTAGACGTGAAAGCAACCACTCTGGAAGCCAACAGTGAAACAATAGGCTGGAAGATCGGATCAGCTAATGTTCGCTCGTTGGAGAAAGGGGACCAGATATGGTCTCACAAATCTGGGTTGATTGAAAAGCAAGTTTGTGATCAAGGCTATGACATGTTCTTTTTGCAAGAATGTCGGAGTCGACATGCAGGGTCCTATGAAGATGGAAACCTAGTTCGGATTTGGTCCCCGGGAGCCAAAGGAACAGGAGGAGTTGAAGCATGGTTTCGAAAAGAAGCAGCTTTTAAACAGACAGGTTTTGGTGATATATCCAAGGAAGACTTTGTCGTCTGGTATGCTGATGAGCGTTTTTTAGGCCTCACTTGCATGCACATGGCTTTCAATTTTGACGTAGTTGTCATATATGCGCCGCAATCTGGCAAAAATGATGAGGAGATTAAACAGTGGTGGAACCAATGCCGTGAGAGGTTGAAAGCCAGACCAAGTCAGAGGCCTTTCTTTTTGGTAGGTGATGCGAATGCACACGTCGGCTCTGTCATTACGGAAAGCATCCGTCTAGTTGTACCATCAACTTTTGAGAACTTTCATGTTGGACAGAGTGAAACTTTTCAGGGATACAGAGGTGGAAGGACTAGAGTGGACTATATAGCAGTGCCCGATGTGTGTTTTGATGGAGTGAAAATTTCATATGTTGACACGCACATTGATTTGATGAATGGAGAGTTGGATCATTATGCAATTGGCTTGGAGTTGGAGATGCAATTGCAGGAAAGATTTCAAAAACAACAGGGCAGGATCGCTGCGTATGACAGAAACAAGGCTCGATCACAGGATGGCTTGCTGCAACTTGGAAAGTTGGCAGCGAACATTCCTGAAGTACCTTGGGAGATGGAGGTCAATGATCATTGGAAGTTGCTGCGGGAGACGGTCTCTACTCAATGTGCCGCATGGTTTCCAAAAGAAAAGAGACAACAGAGACAAAGGTACATGAGTGAGACTGCTTGGGGCCTTGTATGCCAGCGCAAGGATTTACGCATTGAAATCCATAGAGCCCAACGAGATCCACAGCAACGGCTGCTCCAGTACATCTTCGGGATGTGGAGAAGTGGTGGTAGGCAATCTTCACTTGGAGATGTGGATGAGCATCTAGTTGATCAACAAATTGCTCTGAATATTTGGAAACGCAATCAATTGCAGAAATCTTTCAAGCGACTCAAGTTACAGGAGCGTAAAGAGTGGGCCATGAAATGTGCTGAGACATTCCAAGGCAATTTGTGCCAGGCACGTGTTGTGGATTGGTACAAAATGATGAAACCAAAAAGAGCTATCAAAGGAAAAACAATAGGTACTTCTCAGATGCCTGGGATAAAGGCACCAGATGGGCAATGGGTGACAAGTAAACGTCAGGTTAGTGTCATGTGGCAAGCTCATTTTGGAGCAATTGAACATGCCCGCAATGCACAGGGCAAGGATATTTTGGCAATGTCTCAACCAGATGGCATTGAGAAGACATTTGACACGTTGTTAGCCACGCCGACTATTTTCGAAATCGAGAAGGCCATGAGGCAGATGGATGTGAAAAAGGCACCAGGTCCTGATCAGCTAGGGGCTGAAGTTTGGAAAACCAATGTACCTCAAATGGCAAAAAAGGTTTTTCCCATCTTCTTGAAGACCAGCATGAGATGCCAGTGGGTAGCAGAAATGGCCGGAGGAGATCTCATACCCTTACACAAAAAAAGGAGATCCGACTCAGGCAGCCAACCATAGAGCTATACTTTTGGAACCTGTGATTGGTAGATTCTTTTCTAAAGCGTGGAGATCTAGAGTAGTCAATGCTTTGGAACAAGTCAGTGCATTGCATCAGTTTGGAGGTAATAAGGGAGCAAGCATTGAGGTCGCCCATCTACTTGTGCGGAGCTTTCAGCAATCAGCGGTGGCTATGAAATGCTCATGCAGCTTGCTGTTTGCAGACCTTAAGGCGGCCTTCTACACAGTGGCCAAACCCTTTTTGACTGCTGATGGGCGAGATCATGAACAAGTAGTTGAGCTTTTCAAGATCATGAAGCTACCACCTGATGCAATGGCAGACTTTGTGGAGGCAATTGAGGAAGGGATCCTGGTACCTCAGAACCAAGAACACCTTCAGTCTATATTGGAGCAATGTTGAAACACACCTGGGCAAAGGTGCCAGGAGCACCAGATTTCTTGCTACCACAAACTGGTAGTCGGCCAGGTGACCCATTAGCAGATGCACTGTTTGGGTTCCTTATGTCCAAAGCTTTGAAGCGCATAGACGACAGATGCAGAGCGGAGGACTTGATTCAGGATGCATGCAATGCTGTGGCGTGGGTTGATGATGCAGTTTTTCAGCTTAGAGGGAGCGCAGCAAACATTGTAGAAAAAACCCGCAGTATTGCTCGAATACTGCATGAAGAAATGACAAGAATCGGCATGAAGCTGAACTATTGCACAGGTAAAACGGAAGTAGTCTTGACATTTGCAGGAAAGAAAGCGGTGCAACACTCCCAAGAGTTTTACAAACAACAAGGCGGCAAATTGATTTTCTGCAATGAGTATGAGGGATGTTTGGCAGTTAGAGTGGTGGATCACTACAAGCATTTGGGTGGCTACATCACCAAGAACCAGTCTTTGCATCCAGAATTGCGGACCAGGGGAGGACAAATGGCACAGCAACGTAAAGCCATCAAAAGGACGGTTCTTGCCAATCCGGAACTACCCATTGAAAAACGTAGAATCCTCCTACATGCCTTGGGTACATCGGTTCTGACATTACATGTTGGGGTATGGAGGCCGTTGCAGCAATGTGAGTGGCAAAAGTGGCATGGATTGGTCAGAGGTCTATATCAACACCTGCAGGGCCGATTAGAAGATGGTACGGTACCACACAAGACAATTGAAGAGTTGTCTTTCGAAGCTGCAGGACCCATGCCGTTAGCCTTGCTGTACTTGAGAAGACTGCGAGTCTTCGTACAGTTGGTTAAGGCATTGCAGACAAGCATGCTTCAGATGATCTTGCACAATGCCGAGGTTGCTAAGGACTTGGCTTGGGTATCAGGAGTGCAAGGAGCAATAGCATGGTTGAAAATGCAGGTTGATGACAAGATTTGGATTGCAGATCTTGATGCACTTATGGATGCAGAAGCTTGGTGGAGACTTTGTGGTAGATGGCATGAAGTGAAGCGGTTAGTCCAGAAAGCTCAAAAGATGCATTTGCTACGCAATCAGATGTGCATGGATGCAATGCACACAAACAGAGACATGATGCATTGCTTAAAGAAGCTGGTTGGACCTTCTCAGGGGAGGAAGAACATCCAGTTGAGCAAGCAGTTTCTTGCGATCAATGTGGCAAAACCTTTCAGCATAATGCAGCTTTGTCTGTCCACCAACATAAGGCCCATGGGTTGCGGGTGGCAGCACGAAGAGTGGCAGTCAATGGGCAATGTGGGGCTTGCAGGCGCAACTACCACACCAGACCTCGTTTGATCCTGCATTTGCAATATGGTAATACCATGTGCTTGACTCATTTACTTTGCCATGGACCGGTGGTTAGTGAAGATGCGGCAAATGCTTTGGACCAACAAGATGTAGCAAAAGGAGTAGCGAACCATCAGAAAGGTGTCAAGGACATTTCTGCTTCTCAAGTTTACTTCGCAGGAAATGAAGAAACAATGGAGGTGGAGGACCCGACAGCAGAAGAAATCCAGAATTGGAAACAAGTTGGTGCCTTGCCCAAATGGATGGATGGTAGGGAAAAAACGGTCAGACAGAAAAAAGCAGTCCTTCCTGTGGATTCTATTGAGCAACTGGAGGAACAATGGTGTGCACAAGCTGCACAATGGGTTCCCCCACAGAGTACGGTTGTACGTCCACTGGCTGAAGGGAGACTTTTCTTTCTGGTCTTCTTCTCAGGTCACCGAAGGGATGGAGATCTGATTCAGTACTTGGAATGGACTGATGCTTTGATTACACCTATCCCTATCGACCTTGCGATAGATGGTTCATGGGGCAACGCATTAGACTGCAACTTGTGGGCAGATCTTATCGTGGCCCGCAAGGTTCTGGGATGTCATTGTGGCCCACCTTGCGAGACCTATTCGGACGCAAGGTGGTTGGAAATAGAGGAGGCAGCAGTGCGATGCCTGCCTAGACCTCTGAGGAGTTGGTTTCATGGATGGGTATGCCTAGTAGAAGTTTCAGGGAAGCCCAACAAACATTCACTGGAAGCCGGCTCATGATGGTTTCGATCACATACCTGCTGCTAATATACCTGTATGGAGGATGTGGATCTTTGGAACACCCTAGGGGGAAGGCTCCGCATAAGGATTATTGGAGCGTTTGGTGCTCGTCATTGATCCGACGGCTCACGCAGTCGGTGGATTGGCAGATTCTGTCATTTCTGCAAGGCCCACTTGGTGTGCCGTATGCTAAACCTACCAGGATGTTATGCATGAGACTTCCAACATTGCCTAAGCAAGTCTTTGGACGTTATCAGAAAGGCTGGAAAGCTACTGAAACACTGGGTGGTAAAGAGGAATGCGGAAGCTGGAGAACGGCTAAAGCAAAAGTGTACCCACCAAAGTTGTGCAAGGCGATGACTGAAGCGTATTTAGACTTTTGGAGTGGCTGTGAGACAGCAGGCTCCACTGAACAACCTGAAATGCTGGAAACTGCGTTAAACGCGTTGACAGGATTTTGGGACCCTTATGTTGAGACAACTAAGGGCAACATGATGGCGAAGGACTATCATGGGTGAAGCATGCTAGCATAAGACTATCATGTTTTTGTTTTTGCTGAGGATTCTCTAAGGTTGCCATTGTGGCTTTTGACCAAGGAGATGCAGTGGACAGGCAGCTCGAAGCTACAGGCAGTGTGGAATGAGATGCATCAATAGCCTCCAAATATGGCTATGGGATGTACTGACAATACATTTTTTTTCAAACATTTGCTTGTTGTCAAGCCTAGAAAACCCCAGGTCAATGAATGTCGAAGAACCACTGTTTCTTCGATATCCGAATCTAGTTGCTTTAAACTCGATGTGGATGAGTTTTTTCCCATGAGTTTACTCATGATTTCCCTACATTTCTTGTAGGGGCCCGGCATCATGAAGTGACGATTGGTTTCGTCTCTGGGCCACTCAACCATCGTCACACGAGGATTTTATTTCAAATCCTGTACGCGGTCAAGTTTGTCAAATCCTTCCAGTGCGACTACGGTCTCTGGAACCTCAATGTGGGATGCGTCAACATTGAGCCCACCCCCAGTGCCAAGGCAGAAATCCTGATTCATGCTTGCTTGTTGAGAAGCAATTTGTCATAAACCTTGCACATAGTTGGATTTTGTTTTGAGGAAAAACCCGGATGAGATTTGTAAACCAAATTTGGTACCAACACTTCATGAAACATTCTTCAGTATGAGCATGGGCCAAACTATGGATCTAAATACCAACGAAAACTTAGCAATCATGATCAACATAACATTCGTGAGTAACCACTAGTTCTATCTATTAGCAAGTAGAGTTTGAGTTGTTGTATTATCAATGGCAGATGTCCAAACGTTTTTTTCCTGTTGAATCAATCCCATTTCAAACTGGTTATTTTTTCGTACGGAGATTCAGCCACTATACATAGAATATAGGAAAATGTGAAGTTGACAATTCAACATATTTGTTGCGTGCACCAGTGAACACATTAGTGTGGGAATAGTGAGTTACAATCATTTGGAAATGCATGTGAGGTACACTCCAGTCATGATTGTAAACATGATGGAAAGTGGCATGCCGCTTCTATAATATCGGTTTGAATTCCAGGCTGTTTGAAAGTTTAAAGCAACGACAAGACTTTGATGCGACATGATTTATCATATCAATTGAAATGATTTGAATGTGATCATTTTACAGGAATCAAAATCATTTTGAATCATTCTTGGTGAACAAAAATCTATTCGCTGATTTTTCCATAGCTCTTTCTTTGTTGGCACACAAATTTTCCATCATAAAACGAAATGGCGAACCAACCCAAGGTGGATAGACGCTGACGTCTTTCTTCGCTCCAGGCGCCTCTCCAACTTGAGAGATGTCGTTGCCACCTTCAGGGGAAGTGCTTGTGGCCCAACCAAAACGCCTGGGGCTCCAGGTATTTTTTGATACAAATCCTGCACGAGTATGTTAAATCATATCCTGTCATTAGAGGCAGAGGTTTGTTAAAAAAAAACCGTCGACGTTGATTACACCATGGTGGACGTTGATTACATGTTACGTTGTTACGTTGTTACGTTGTTTCGCATATATATAGATTTTAGGGGCCAGGAAAATCCTCTGCAAAATCCCAGGTTCGAAATCCCCAGATTTCTTGTCCAGGTTGGGTGCAATGGCGTATTGGCCTGGGTAGGCTGCATTTTGTTTAGGCCGAAAAACACCGACCCTGTCCCGACAGGAAAAATCCACCAGGATTCCATGATTCACTCACAAATTGTAGCACATTCAGCCCATTGTTAAATGCACTCAATATTCACTCACAAGTTATCTACAACAAATTTCATCACGGTGTGCGACCGTGGCTTTTTGGGTTGAACTGCCTTCACTTCTAGGTGTCTGCAATCCATGGAGTGGCTTGATTCGAGATGTGCATGCCAATGGGCGTTCAATGGTTTGTGAAAGGATTTTAGTAGCCATTCATAGTAAAAAACAATTGTTTTTGCAAAAAATTAGGTCCCATTGACCCATGACCCATGACCTTAATATCAGTGCAAAAATGAATACAAGCCACCGACTGGTTCGTTTGTGCAGCATGGTAGATACATTTCCAGCATTCGCGAAACTCATCACTTTCCGGCCAAGTCGGAGCTTTCAGAGGCAAAGCGAGGCTGCGAGGCGTTTTTTTGATCGAAAAACTGCCATCAACCCAAAGGAGCCGCCAATTTCCGACTCAGTGGATCTGTCAAAGCCAGATTTGGGACTCGTCTTCTCCCCGAAGGGGCCGACGAGTCGCCACCAGTCACAGTCACACGAGTCGCAACCGGAAGAAAACGTCGTTGTTTTTGAACCAGCGCTTCTGTGAATCTGCTGCCGATTGGTAAATGGTCTGATGCCTTCACACTGTGGTGTGAATGGATTTTGGCTGTGCATGTTGAAACCACGCAGCCGCCGTGTTTTTGCTCAATGCAATCATGTCATACATTTAATGACATACCGAAGGCCAAAAATAAGATGTTTCCTTTTCAACTTGAAAAGACCTACATTCAAGAAATGTAATGTAGAAGACCTGGGCGAAATCCTGAAGATCCCGAGAGGACTGGAGTCAACTCCATCCATCTTCTTTGTTGATTTTGGACTCCTCGTCGGAACCCCGAATAAAAACAACACGTGATTTTCTCAACAACCAATTTGCCGACCTTTTTTTATTCACCAAAACACGACCAAAGCGGAAGCCAAACACAGGTTGAGGTCTACCTACGAGACATGAAAAGAAACAAGACAGTGAACTTGCCAACAAAAAATCCACTGAAAATCTACTTGGAAACCAACATTTTTGCTCTTTCAATTTTGAGATGATTTTCTCAGATTTTTTTGATTTTCTCAGTTGTGAGTCTCTGCAGGATCCAGCGCTGAGTCGCATTGAGTCTCGCCTCGCCACGTGGAGAAGGCATCGCAGGTCCACAGGTGCAGCTTGGAGCGGTCCACAGGTCGATGGAAGCCCACCATTTTTGGAAAAGGTATCCCCTAAAGAAAAGGCCTTTCCCGATTTTTTTTAATGTTTTTTTGAGAAAGTTGCCTGAGGCAACGATTTTTTTGAAGGTTGTTTTCCTCAAAAATGTTAGATTACATTTTTTCCGACATTTTTGAAGCAATCATAATGCTACATGTTTGTGGGTTTGGTTTTGTGCGTCAAAAAATGTAAGTTACATTTAGGGTCCCTCCCCTTAGCTAAGGGGAGGGGGATATTTTCACCGAGATTTTCTTCACTTCAATGGTTTGGGGTCATCCAAGCAGCTGTTACTTTGTGTGAGTTGAAGATAAGATTTGGGAGTGAAACAATGTAGATGGTAGATGCAATTTAACAATTTCTGCTGGCATATGCCAGCCACATCCCAATGTACTTCCGTACTTCAATCTGCTCCAGATTTTTTTCTAGGCTCAAGGGCAGATGATCATGAACAATGCAGTTTGCATACGCATATGGCTGTGCCGCTGGCGCAAATACAACTTGAACAAAGGTTTCTTATCAGTTGGCAAGGGAAACAGCTCAAAGGGACTGTGAAGTATCTCGGCCTGCAAAATCAAAGAGAGGTTGTTGGATTAGATCTAGATGAAGCTTACGGTGACAGCGACGGAAGCCTGGACGGAACGCGTTACTTTGAGTGTCCGGAATTCCACGGACTTTTTGTGCCACCTGCTTCTTTGCTCTCCGTCGATGAGGTGGAAAAACTGCATATCGACGGAGAGCATTTGTACTTTTCGGAGGTGGAGAAGTTCATCGAGATGCCACGCTGCCCAAGGAAGAGAATCTCTCAACTGGAGCTGGTCCTCAGTGATGCTGACAAGAATCACAGCCTGCGTCGGAAGCTGGTTCAACAAATCAAATTCTGCAGATTTCGAAGTGAAGTTCGATTTCGACTTGATATTAATTGCAATGAAGAGACAGCGTCTGAGATCGTCATGGCGTGTGCCGTAAATAGACACATTGTTGGTTTAGAAGTGGATCATACTTGGACTAGCAAAGTTCAGCAATCATTGCAAATCTGGCCGCACTTGAGGGAGCTTTCCTTGGCGAACATGACAGGACAAAAAGCTGAGCAAGCAACTCTTCAGAAGATCGCAGAGAGTTTGCTGCAAGCAGAGAATCTTCAAGTCTTTACACCCCCAAGTTTCGATAGTGCCAAAGTGTCTGATTCCACCATTGCAGCCCTTGCGAAGTTGCGTTTTCATTTTCCTACAATCCGAATGAACACTGGCCGGCAGCAAAGTTTGTTAGACTGCAGAGTTGCAGTCAGAGCTATTAGGAACGAAGAGGCACAGAAACAAGTTGTGTCACAGCAGTTCAACTTAGTGGATTCGTACAAGAGGGGTGATTTAGTCAATGTGATGACGATTTTCCGAGACTTGAAAGATATTGCACAGCAGGAGCAAGATCGTTTGCTTCACTTGCTGTCTTTGTTGCATGATAAACATTGCAATATCGGTGGCTACGAATTCTTAAGGGAGCTTCCTGGAGACTTTGACACCTACTCGGGTCCGGCGGCTCTCGGGTCGGACCGGAGATGCGGCTTGAAGATTTGAAGTCCTTTATGGAAGAGGAAGGTTTGTTGGAAGTTGTTTGCCATAAAAGGGTTCTGAAGTTGGAAGGTACAAGGGTTCTACAGGACATGCGTTTTAAGCAGAGCAACTACTTCTATGATGGTTTCCCAGTCTTTTGTTGCACCGAAGAGGAGGACAAAGGCCTTTTCTTATACAGACATCCACAAGGCGCATGGGCCCTTGCTGGTGAAGTTGGCTCTTCTGTCCCTCTTGGTCTCTTGCGAGATGAGAGCATGGCTCAAAAACCACGGCTTCTGCCCTTGTATGAAACGGGCGATGTTGAACAATGGAGGTGGCCTGGTGCAAGTAAGCTTTGGTGGGCTGAGTGTGATGAGTGTCAAGTTTTTTTCAAGGAGCTTGCAACTGAAGAAACGTATTTGGTGGATGAATTGCAAAAATTCTTGGAAATGAGGATGAAAGATCCATCCTTGAAACGACTGGCAAGCTTGGATGAGGTGAAACTTTATGACTTGAAAATCGGGCCCATGAAGACTTCGCCCGAGCGCAAAAGAAAGCAGCGAAGTGGCTATTGGATGTGAATCGCTGCACGTTTGTGACAGATTCACCCCTCGTCCTGGCTTTGATTTATTATCTTATTGAAAGCAAAACCAAAAGTATGAATGGTGAAATTAGCCGACGCAGCAATCACATTATTTCCAAAGATGGTTTGATTAAAGATCCTAAGAAACCACCATGTGTACATTTAAATTTGCGAATCCCTCAAAAAGGCTGGACCTTTGAGGTAATGATTACCCTTCTTGATTTCGCAACAGCCAAAGAGGTGTTGCATAAATATTATGAAATTACAAGATGCTCAAGTCCTCTTGATTTGATGGCTCCCATTTTTTTTGAGCCTGAGCGTCAATATTGATAGGTATAAGCCATTGAATCCATTGTGATGTTAGCTCAAACTTGAACTCAAATTTTCTCGAGCTATGAACGAACCTTGCACGGGTAATCTGGTTTTCTGAAACATTCAGAAATGGAGTATGGATGTAGAAAGTGTTTCACCCCCCCCGCGAAAAAATCGCATGCAATTTTGGGGACATTCTGCGAAAAGAATTGCGCAGGAAAAAACCGCTCCATATTTCGAAACGTCAGAAGTGGTTGCAACACATTCCGGAGATCCAACCATGAAATTCACGGATTGGGATATTGGGATTTGGAAACCTCAACCGACTCACTGGTTTGCCCATGTGGTTTCCCCCATCCTGGGAGGGGTGATAGTTTCCCATCCCAAGGTTTTTAAGTAGCTTAGGAAACCCTCCAATTTTTGTACCTCTGAAACTTGAAATCAGATTTTGATCTCTGATTGCGACATAATCTTTATCTGACGCACTTAAAAAAGGACGCCTCTGGAAATGTTGGCCCTCCATGAGGTTTTTCCACATGTTAGAAAACTACCAAAGCAGTTTTGAGATACTTTGAGCCAACTGGTGTATGTTTATATTTCCATCAACCTTCCTCCATCCAAAGACTAGAACTTTTGAAGCCTCCTGTAGAGCTCCACCATTCCAATGCGCTGCGCAGCTCCGCCAACCTTCATAATTTGGGAATGCCACGAGACACGACGTAACAGTTGTGACATTTTCGAAGGTGAAAGGTGTCACTCTTTCGCCATATCTTCCATGTTTTTGTGATGATCTTGTCGAAGCACAGCAAAATAAAGCAAAATAAAGGTTGCCAACACCGAGGGATAGCAGCTTCACATTTAAGCGCCAGCTGGCCCATAGCCTCCCGATATCTTTTCAGAAGCTCGAATCGCGAAATTCCGCAAGGTTTTCGTACCAGAAGGAACGACATGCCTCGGTCGGCTTGCTCTGGAAACAGGTCTTGTCGGCTTGGTAGAGTTGGAGTCTTTCGTTATGTTGGAATGACTACGAAATCCTTGAGGATGATCTTTCCGGAACCTGCCAAGTGTTTTTGTGAATGAAGATGGTCCTGAGTCCTGAATCGTTCCACCTCCGTGCAGGCGAGAGATTTGGCGACATGACGGCTGAATGCCATTTGTTGGCCCAAACTGCATGAGTGACGAAATGGTGAAATGACCATCTCCATCTCACTGTTTTGTACATACAACAAACTAAGACATGCCACAGAGTATGGTTGATCTGACTTCAAAAACATGTCTTGAAGAATCATGCCACCCCCCAAAAAAATGGAAACATGCTTTTCGAAGGAAGAAACAACCAAGTGTCAAGTACCAAGTGCTTGACATCATTTGTTTCAATCTTTCGAGATTGAAGATGAAATGCGTTTGGGTGTTCTGGACTGTGGTTCCACACATGAAAGCAAAATCCTATGATGATCTCATATGATTGGAAGAGACCTGAAAATCTAGGACGTAGAGGGTCCGTCAGGTCAAGCTGCGGAAAGTAGTGCTGATTTGAAGACTTTTTGACGGTCAACCTTCTCATCCAAAACTCTCTGACTTGAAGGGACTTGGTTTTCACTTTTTTTTGAGGGCTGCGACCTGGGTCTTTGAAAAAAAATTGGTGGAGTGTGCTCTTTCAAACCGAGCTCAAACCCTGTTTGACCAGCAGTCATCTGTGTGTACCATCGATGGGACTTCGCGTGAGAAGTTGTTGCAGAGGATTTCGGCGGAAACTTTGGGACAAAAAATCAACAAATTTGAATTATGATTACCAGACATTTCTTAATTGCACAGGTTGTTGACAGCTTGGAGTTGCTTTTGTATTGCCTTGCCACGTAAGTACCACAATTCAGCTGCTCTGCACTGTCAAGGCTCAAGGAACTGCAGTGAGAAGTCGCAAGAACATATCAAGCTCTCGCAAGCCTTGCATCATTTATTTGGTTGCAGGACTCAAATTCAGAGTCTTAGGACTCTTAGACCAGACTGACATTTTTCATCAACATTGCAGTTGCCTGTGCAAAGCATTTTGCTTTCGGTGAAGGAGGTGCTACTGTTGTTTTTTTTTTTGTGGGTGTCACTGAGGGTTTTGGACAAAATTTCTCGGACACATCACAATTCGCTGTACTTAGTCAGAAAGATGTTGTGTGACTGTCAAATCCGAGGCACAACTGGAAGATTCAAGTCATTTCACATCATTTCTTGTCATTAATCGCCATCCCATGCTGGTGCTTGGTAGCGAATGACTCGAGCGACCTTTTTACTGGAACAAAAACAACAAACACCATGAAAGGGATTCAGCGCCTTCATTCAGGACCACTTTTGGATTCGGGCCATCCTCCCTCACACAGAAGATGGTGAAATCTAGGAAGGATCGTTTTTTTATAGCCAATCCAGTCGACACTGTCAGAGATGATGTGGCTTGGTTTTTGACTTGAATAAAGTTGTGTTGTATGATGTCTGGCTCCTCGTGACCGTGCTGGCAGCAGCAGCCAGCCGTGGAAGTAGGTTTTGAGAAATGGTGGACGGTGGCTACGGGTTGAGAAAAGAACCCCCTGAAACCATTTGTTCACCTCTGTGGTCAAATCAACAAAGTAGGAAAGATTTGGCACCGGTGTACTTCCCTGCCGATACTATGCCCTGCCAAGATCTGTACCATGAGACTTAGAAAAGTTCCACTGCTTGTACCTCATTCACCATTATCCACCCATGGTTGTTTGGAAGAGATGGGGCCAACCTCATTTTAAGGAAAACAGATGCTCCATCCTTTGCAAGCTATCCCACCCTTCACAAAATCAGTTTGTGAACGTTGAGCGAAACAAACTTCACCTTGAAGTGACACCCAGACCATTCGAGAGAGAACCTCTCACAGGGACATTTCCCAAATTTCAATGTACCTTCGAGGCGTTTCAAACTTAGATGTTCCCCAGCCCACCTCTTGGTTGCCGCTGGTCGGACGCCGCTGTCATTCAGATTTCTCTGCCAGGTAAACTGTCTACCTTTGAGAGCTATTCTCAGACGGCATGGCGTCAGAAGAGGAACAGGCATCTCGAAAGTGCATGTAGAAATGGGTGGCAGGGACAGAGGACATGTTTTCGATCGCTCTGTAAAGTGAAGTTGGCTTCGAAGTTCAGGGGGGTCGTGAGACCTGCGATGCCAGTTGGGTTCTAACCAATTCCAGAATTTTCATGGAGTTTCGATGGAATTTCGAGGTGTTGAGATGCTGCAGATCAGAGAGAGTCTTGTGCTTTGTCGTGTGGGAAGCATCTGACGTTTTCTGAACTAGGCGGACGAAGCGGCGGCAAAAGAGTGTTGAGATCTTAGACCTTGGGGTTCCTTGTTTCGGATCCGTTTTTTGGAGTCAAATAGCACAATCTTTTCATCCAAGTCTGATAATTACATTTTCTCCACATCCCAATGGTACAAAAGGCAAACAAAACATGGCATCAATCAACAACAAAGGAAAAAAATCCCAGTGAATTGGCATTGACTTTGGAAATCTTCTTTCATTATAAGTCGATGTGCAAAAAAACATACGCCTTTTTATGGTCCAAAAACATGCCGTGACAATCTGACAATCCCCATTTTTCCACGTTTTTTCGTCATTTTGCTCAGCTTCCCTTCCGCCCCCGAGGCGGCGACATCCACCAGGCAGCCTTTCGCGGCAACCTCCCGGCGCTGCGGCACTGGATCCGTGTGGCGCCGGCGAGCGTGCACGAGAAGGAGAGTTTGTATGGCCGGGTTTCCTCGGATTTCTTTTTTTGGGTTTCCGGGATGGTAGGTGGAAGGTGACAACGTTGATATCCAAGATTCTTAAGTTTGGTGCTCAAAGAAATCTATCTTGACTAATGTACTTTTCAATGTTACCTGTATTCTTGGGATTTGAAGTTTCAGACTACTCAAGAATTTGCTCCAGCGGGAAGTCAGAGATACGGTTCCGGGAACGAGAAGTAGCAAGAGAGATGTCTATAGGGGCATCATGCAACACCCAACATGAGAAGAAATCACGGGACAATGGTCTCTGGAACCTTGAGATCTTGAACCTGAATTCAGACCATGCATGTTCTTAACTAGTTGACGTACTGGACGACATTGTTCTTACTGGCCTTATCACTTTTCTTTGAAAACATCTATTACACTTCGTTTCATCAACGGCAAGATTGTAAGAAAGATGTATTGAAACTTGTGTTTGTGATGTTCAGTGTGTTTGCGAATGTTTTTTGCTCTGAACAGTTTGAAGATATTGCAAAAAAGCTTCTTGGTTCGGTTGTCGTCGTCGTCCCCGTGGCGGGTTTCCCGGGTTTCCGGAGAAAGCGCCCCGAGGCAACACGCCGCTGCACGTGGCGGCCTACTGGGGCAACGTTGAGGCTGCGGAGCTCCTGCTGTCCAAAGGTGCCGCGGTGGACGCCACGAACCTCGCTGGCCCGGGGCCTCAAATCCGCGAAGCATGTGTCCGAAATCCCGTCTCCAACTTGGGGCACCTCAAAAAAGTTTTTCGGACTTGAAATTCTGAGAAAAAAAAATCAGCAAATGTTTGGTAAAAATGCGAAACATGTTGGGATCAATGATGACAATATAACAACATGTCAATCAATGATCAACCAATGTATTTGGAAGAATGTATTGATTTTGCCACTACTTGTTGGACCACAAATCGCCTTTTAAGAAATGCAAAACTGGTGATTGGAAATCGCTGTTTTGAAGGTCTAGGTTGGCAAGTCTGTTGGACGTCGGGGGCATATGTATTTTCAGATTCTTGTGTTGGGAAATGAATGGGAATGAGCCATGTCTCCATGAATAACAGTTCAAAATGATTTGGGATACTTTCTGCAAAGTTGTGTTTCGCTAAGAATTTGCATAGAATGTCCCTTATCAGTCCTGGACCCAAAGTGTTCAAGTGGAATGGTCTGAGCTGCATGTCTCCTGAAGGTAGATCACATTAATAGAACTTGATCAACATGCAAAATTCTTGGCCAAATCCTGACTTCGACACCAAGTTTTTATCAACTGATATGGTTGCCCAAGGCATTTATTCGAGGTTGGTCGAGCGGATGTCAACAGCCAGACAGCAAGTCAAATTGGTTTCTCCCTTTGACATTCAAGTAGTTCCATTTAAAGCATGACAGGAAACACAGGTCCAGAGTCAAGCAGAAATGATTTCAGCAGGTTGCTACAGCCGAGGCAAGACACCACTGGATCTTGCCAGGAAGGAGGACCACAAAAAGGTGGTTCGGATTCTTCTGAATCTGCCAGCCTGGGCGCCTCAGACCATGGGTTTTCCACGGGTTTTCGGAGTTGGTGGTTGAAACAAGACGGCAGCTAGCGAATTGGAAAACATGGGCTATGAAGTTGAGATTTTTTGAGAACATACATTATCACTTAGAAGCATCTCGAACTTGCAGATACTTGATGAATGCAGGTCACACGTTACCCGAATCATGACCCACTCGACTTTGGGTTACCCACTTGTGTTTGAAGACCGGAGGGTTTCTGCAGGCTGGCTAACGGAATAGATGAACAAAGAGCAGTGGGAAAGTGTAAACCACAGATCATTCGTCAAAACTTTCAGGAGGCTGGCCGACCTCAGAATCGGATAGAATCTGTATACTCAATGATGTGTTTGTTTCCTTTGAAGTGCAAGCTTACTGCTTCATCATCTAAGGGAAGAAAGAGTTTGACGATGGAAGGTGACTGCAAATGCCTGCAATACATCTATGTTGTAGCAAACGTTGGCATCTGCGTAATCTTCACTGCCAACGGTATTTTCCAAGAAAGCACGACTTGACACCTGTTTACTTGGGTCATTGGCTTGACCAGTCGGATATCCAGCATTTCTGAACCTCCAAGCCTATGCTTGAAAGGAATTTTTGGGTTAATGTTGAGCTACGCAAAGCCGGCCATGCGCCCGGGCACAAACCCGTAGTTGTGGTTTTTTCATTTGTATTTGTATATTTAGTATCTGCATGTGTGTATTTGTATTTGCATGTGTCTATTTGCATTTGTATTTGTATTTGTTGTCGTTCTTGTTCTTCTTCTTCTTCTTCTTCTTCTTGTTATCGTTGTCGTTGTGTTTGTCGTTGTCGTTGTCGTTGTGGTTGTTGTTGTCGTCGCGCCGTAAAAGTGTTTCTTGTGAGGGGTTTTAGGGCGTACGCGCAAGCTTTTACCCTCTACTGGTGCTCGTGGAGGCTTGGAGTCGAAGCACAGGAATGCCCACTGTCTTCGACTATGACGTGTTCTGTGTGCTGGTCATGGGCTTGTTGCACAAAGACATCGCCGTAGATGTGGTGGTGCACCCGTGTCGCAGATTGCATGCTAGGCCGCTAGGCGCGGCTCGTTTGACCCGCCAAAACCAATGCCTGTGGTGCAAGACGGCGATGTATTTGGCCGGTTGTAGCAAATCATTCACATCAGTCGTGAAGTTCCAAGCGTCCAGTTGTTTGATTCTATTTGGCAGCTGGCTTTTATTCCATCTTTGTTGAAAAGTAGCGCAAGGGCAGCGGAGTACCTCCGAACCACATATACTGTCAGAAAGTGCCACTGGATAGCATGCAAAAAGGCTCTAGGTGCACCGCCGCAACACTGTGGGGAGCGGGACGTTTTGGTTCAGTGGCTTTTGGAACAGCTCGGGCACAGGGACAATCGAATCTTTCCACGCGTGCTGGCAAATATTGTGAAAGCTGCAGTAAGGCAAGCCCCCATGGAGAAGTTTTTGCTGAAACGAGGCATTTGTCACATGGCGAACGAGTCGCTCTGTTTAACAGGTAAAGCCTCCGCTCAGCCGTGCGATCGCTGGCTGCAGATTTTTGGCAGCGCCGTGAGCTGCGACTCAGCGAACCGTAACTACCCAGAGATCTACATCCGCACAGGGGGGCCAACCGAGGGAATCGATGTGGCTGAGACTGTAGCGAACGTCATTGCGTCAGAAGGGGCGCAGCTTGAGTCTCTCTGATTTGATTGCTCTGAAGCCGAGGCCTCGTTTAGGTTTTGCTGCCCGTTTCCGGGTCATATATTGATGACAGGGTCAAAGGTGATGTTTCCCGAACAATGACGGTGAAACCCGAGTCCAAAACATGCGTCCCATCCAAACACGTAGAGTGAGCAGTCGCTCCAGATACTTCGAACAGTGGATGTTTCAAGCTTTTCTGTTCGCCATTCCTCTGGTGCTTTGGGCGAAAAGTCATTCCATGGGACATCCTCGGCGGCATGCCCGCAAAACAAGCCACTTTCGAAATGCTTCTAACCCACAAATTCTTCTGGAGCTCCTCGGTTGTGTTGAGCAGCCCTTTGTTGCTCTCAACCTCATGAGGTTCGTGGAGACCTTCTGTGTCTCTTTGTTCAAAGTGTCCTGCCACTCGGTTCAATTCTGTACACGCACGTGACATCCAATTCGCAAACATCATCTTCAAGTTCGTGGAGGACCATGCATGCGTATCATCCTGGCATCAGGCGACGGTCCCTTCTTAGGAAGGCGAGATGCGCTGTGCCATCATGCGAGTTTTGATACTCGTAGGTCATGGCCGCAAACTTTCGCAACCTGCTTGATTTGATTCGTCCTGCATCAGGTTTCAAAGGCCAACATCAAAACAACACAGTGTCCAATGGTTGAGTTCTTGCGTCCAGTAGTTGGAGGTTCTTGTGTCCTGCGGCCGGGTCTTGCATCCAGACCCCTCCAATTCAGGTTAATGAGAAGCGTTTGCTTGCTGTAAATGTATCATCAATTTAACGGACTGCGCTGGCTTGGATACATCATTTCAAGCAGCGCATCAACGGATGTACTAAAGTTTCTACGTCCAACCTTTGGCAACACTTTTGCTTTTGAAGTTGCTATGTCAACCCACTGCAGTATAGCAATCAGACTTTTGAAGTCAAGAAGACAAATTCATTTGTTGCTGCAGAAATTTCACAGCATTCTGTCGCTATGGTTCAGACAGTTCGTGTTGCTCAACGCATCCGACTTAGGGTTTTGCAGTTGAAGTCTTAAAACCATGAGCTTCGGTGATATCTTCAAGCGAATCCATTGGGTATGTGATATTTCTCGAAAGATTCTTCCTGCCAGCAATACTCAACATCACTATTTCGGGTTGACTTTGGTTTCAGTCCTATACATTTAGTAAAGCATTTCCATTCCCAATTTTCAAAAGCGTATTCCATCAAATTCGTTCCTCAAACTTGCCTTGCCTTGCTTGACAGAAAGGGGCACACTGACAGCTGTTGAAAGGGAGGGATTCGGCGAAGGGAGGCTGGAAAAAAAGAAAAGGAAAAACAAAAGGGGTCACAGTTGAGGAGTGCTTTTAACGAGGCAACTAAATAGGAAAATTTCAAGCATCAAGTAGCACACAGGAAGAAGCTATCACGCGTGCTCAAACAATAGACATGCGTAAATATGAATGTCCTTCAGGCCTTCGTTACATACTAATTTGTGGCGCGGTCTCAAAACTGGAAAGCGGTCTCCTGGTTCCATGTCACGGATTTCCAGCAAAATTCTGGAAAACGTTCCTTCTGCAAATCGGCTCGGTTTGGGCGGTCCATCGGTGCCTTTAGATAGTCTACCGGCTAGGTGCTGGTTTTGTGATGGTTTGCTGACATGGCCATCCCCTCCGCTCCCAGCCTGGCCGCCCCAAATCCCAAATCCACACATGCTGTTTGGATTTCGGGTTTTCGGTTTTTGGTGTAAAATTCTAGATTTTCTGACATCGTTTGTGTTTTGCAGAAGATATTTCCATGTCACGCCAGCTCGGGTTGGCGGATTTTCCGGGCATTGTGCTGTGCAGACGCAGTTTGGTCTCAGGATGGCGCGCCTCGTTGCGCCGTAGCACTGTACAGATGTTTGTTTTCTTGAAGGCGCCTGCGTTCGGTTTGTGTGTACAAGGGATCACAAAGGAGCTAAGTAGGTCGTTGGTAACATTGATGCCAGTAGAATCGGCCTATATTTAGGATTGTTTGAACTTATTTATATCCCAAGTCAGTGAAAAATTATTCGAAAAGATTCAGGGGTTTCGAGGAAAAGCGAAACGGGATGTGTTGTGTTCCGGCTTCTTTGAGATCTGGGTGGCCGGAAAATCGGATAAATAATGCTGCACGCCAACATGAATGAAGTGGTCTACCAAAGTTCAATTCCAACATTTTACAAAAAGGACGCATTTTCTCAAATTCCCGAAAATGACATTCAAAGATTGCTTCAAATATAATTTGCAGCCAAAGTGAACGATAGATTTGTCAAAGAAAAGGATTGCAAATCATCATCGGGCGACACATTGGACAACCTGCTGGAACCACTCCATGCCTTGCATTGTTTTCCTTCAAAGTCTCTTCGCATTTTTTTTGCGGTCAGATTCAAGGTGCTTGACAACTTGATGTATCAGTGGGAAATCATCGCCGCAAAAAGTTCAAAGAAGAACAGTATATGCCCCTGCACCATCTATTGTTACCGTGTTTGGGCAGGAATGAAGATGTAATATATGATGTAAGCGTCAAACATCGTGTGGGGGCAGATTCCACATCTTGAGTCTGTGACTTGCAATGCTTCGCTTTTGGTGAGTCTTGCAGTGACCTGGTTCCTTGTAAGTTCTGAAGCAGAGAGTTAAGTGAAGCAGAGGCTTAATTTCCTTCAAAACAACCCATTCCATGCCGCAAACTGGTCCTCCTGTGCCAGGGAGACTTCGAAGAAATAGGCACCAGATTGTGGGTGCTGTTTGTACCCTACACCATCCAGTGGTTTTGAGATTTGAGGGTTCATTTCTGTGTGCGCTTAGGAATATTCCCTGTGGCAAAACGTAAGAAAGGATGAAATGTCAAATGGCACTAGTGTGGGAAGAGGAAACTGTTTGATATTTCGATGTCATTTCATCCGTTGGTGACTTCAGTGTCTTCATATCAACTCAACATGCGGAGCGCTGCCAAAATGCCAAGTCCTGAATACCGTTTTCTCATCTGTTTTTTTTTGCAAATGTTCGTTGGGTGCAAATGAGACTTGGAATGTCTAGCACATCTTTCTGGTTTGGTGGCCCTGCCTTGGCAGTTTCCAGTTCTTGGCAATGCAAGCGCTGTGCAAGTCTCAAATTGTTCATAAGTTTTTTCGTATTTTGTCTCGAATAGGAAAAGATGACCAGTAGCGAGCCACTTGCGAATGTTGAATGCATACTGAGAAGAGTGCCCGGCGCAGGCTGCCAAAGGCCAAGAGGCAGGGAAATGGCAGTCAGAACCAGTACGAGGTATAAATTTCGAAGCAGGTGCCAGAAAGACATGTGCTGCGCACAACCCCTCAATTGTTGGGCAAAACTCAGGGATGATTTTTTGGGTTGCAATTTGCATCTCACAGGACAGCCCGAAATCGTCCGAAATCAATGCTCAAAACTATGTGTTTATTGTTTGGTGTTTTTGCAAATCACCTTGTCCTTGCTGGAAGTGACTTTCCCGGGTGGGACTATTTTTTGTAGAATTTGTCAATCCATACAACCCCACTTTGCCAGTTAAAGAAATATATATATATATATATTATATATATACATATAGAGGGTTCTACATCACAATGTTCGCATTCACAGGCAAGTCGCACCTCAGCCTACTGTTTCTTGCAGGGGAAGGAGAAAATTACGGGGTCCTGACGGCGCGGTATGTGAGCAGACTGAAGCGCGAGAAAGGCATTATGTTAGCAGTCTGCACGAGTGATTATGGCGAGATGACCGACTCGCCTGTTTGCACTTGTGACGAGCTGAAATCAGCCGTTGATTGCAAAATTGACATATTGCCATTGCAAGTTGAAGATGAATGGCAACCGAACCGCGTGTGGTAAAGGCTATCTCGACAAAGACGAAAGCGCCCTGGGATATACTGATCTTGTTTTTTTACTCCCAATCGTGTTTGGCTTGACTGCCGCAACAAGCCAGTTGAAGAAATTGCAAGCAAGATTGCAGCAGTCTTGCGCAAGCCTCTGTAGATTGCCAGAAGGGTATGGGAGTCGGAAGCAACGGCCAGCCGTAGATAACAGTATCAACTGATCCCCTTCCTAAGCTTTTCACTGGGATTCCAGTTCAACCACCAACCGGCTAACGTCGGCTAAGCATCAAGTATCCGATGGCTGAGATTGCTATTTGTTTTAATTTCTAGGTGGTGGCTTCGATTGTGTTTACAGTATTGTCACCTCTTCGTAGGGAAGAGTCTCAGTTGGACTATACAATAAATTTTGGCACACTTCCAAACAATTCCATATGTTGTTGAAGTGCAGCTTTCCTTTGAACGGTGGGAATTGGGCAACGCGTCATAGAATTTCTAGTTCAAGTTGTTGTTTCAAACAATATAGATTCTTCATGGAATGTGCTGTTGAAACCGTTTGGAACCATGTGGCTGTAGTGGAGAGGTCGCCCACGAAATCAGCCAGTCTCTGAATGGTTTGCTGTTGGGTACATTTCGTGTTTTTGTATTGCCCTGCCATGCGAGTACCACAATTCAGATGCCGTGCACTGTCAAGGCTCAAGGAACTGCAGTGAGAAGTCGGCAGGAACATATCAAGCTCTCGCAAGCCTTGCATCATTTATTTGGTTGAAGGACTCAAATTCAGAGTCTTAGGACTCTTAGACCAGACTGACATTTTTCATCAACACTGCAGTTGCCTGTTGCGAAGCATTTTGCTTTCAGTGAAGCAGGTGCTACTGTTGGGTTTTGGGCGGGTGCCACTGAGGGTTTTGGACAAAGCTTTCCCGGACACATCGCAATTCGCTGTGCTTTGTCAGAAAGATGCTGTGTGACGATTGTCAAATCTGAGGCACAACTGGAAGATTCAAGTCATTTCACATCATTTCTTGTCAATTGCCATCCCGTGCTGGTGCTTGGTAGCGAATGACCTTGTTGTTGGAAAAGAACATTAAACCATGATAGGATTCATCGCCTTCATTCAGGAGCACTTTTGGATCCGGGCCATACCATTGCACAGAAAATGATGAAAGCTAGGAAGGATCATCAGCCAATCCGGTCAACGTCGTCAGAGATGACGTGGTTTCGGTTTTGACTTAATGGTGGACAGGTTTCTATGGGTTAAGAAAGAAGTCTCTGAAACCATTTGTTCACCTCTGTGGTCTCCATGGCTACACCTTGGGCAACATATGTTCTAGTAGAAATCAATAAGGTAGGAAGGATTTGGCACCGGTGGACTTCCCTTCCGGTACTATGCCCCGCCGAGATCTCTACAATGCAACTTAAGAGAAGGTTTCCACCCATTATCCACCCATGGTTGTTTGGAAGAGATGGGGCCAACCTCATTTTAAGGAAAACAGATGCTCCATCGTTTGCAAGCTATTAAATGTACAATGCACGCATTAGTGGCGGTCAGGGACAGATGTGATTGGGAAGGTGAACATGCTAAGATCATCCATGGATTATTGTGGTGGTTTGACTCTGAATTTATGTCAATGACCCCTTCCTGAAACGCATTCTTCACAAAATCAGTTTGTCAACCTTAAGCAAAACCAGCTTCACCTTGAAGTGACATGGCTTGTGCCTCTCTAGATGTCTTTCAGACCCTTTAGAGGTGTTTCCCAAGTTCCAATGTACTTTTGAGGCTTTTAAACTTATATGTGTTCCCCATGGTAGAACCTTTCTCTATGCCCACTCCTGGTCGTGGTAGTAGGTTGCCACTGGTTGGACGGCGGCCGCTGTCGTACAGATTTCTCTGCCAGGTCAAGTTTCAGCTCTTGCGAGTCATTCTCCGAGAACATGGCATCAAAGCAGGAAAAGGCAGCTTGAAAAAGCCCTGTCAAGTTCAAATTGGCTTCGATGTTTGGCAGGATTGTGACACCTTTGATGTCTGTTGGGTTCTAACCAATTTTCTAGGATTTCTAGGTGTTGAGTGTTGAGATGCTGAAGATCAGAGAGTCTTTTGCTTTGTTGCGTGGGCAGCACCTGACGTTTTCTGAACCAGGCGGATGAGGCTGCTGCAGCAAAATATCGTTGAGATCTCAGACTTTGAGATTCCTTGCTTCGGATCCGTTCTTCGAGTTCTAGTTGTCATACCATCTTTTTATCCAAGTCTGTGATGGAACAAAAGGCACACCAACCATGGCATCAAAACCAGTGAATTGTCAGTGAATTGGAATGGTTCTTGTCACCACTTGGGTCCAAAAATACAGTATATATTTCTTTCACACGGTTTTTCTATGTTTTTCTGTGTTTTTCTTGGGCCGCAGCTCTAGCAGTACGATCTTTTCCTCCTATTCTGATACATATCATTTTCTCAAGGTCCCACTGGTATCAAAGGCGCACCAACCACGGCATCAATCCAAAACGTCCGAAAATAAAACAGTCGGACGTTTCTTTCACCATTTTTGTTTGCCAAAAAAGTACCCTTTTGAATCAAAATAGTTTTCTTCAAAAAGCACCTTTTTCGCCCTGAAAATCTTCATTTTTTGGAGCATGTTTCTAACTTTTCGTGTTTTTGTCATGTTTTTGCACAATTTTCGCAGATTTTTCCCGAGGTGGCCTTGACCTGAGCCTCGGTGCCTGTATCTACGTGGCGGCCAGGGACGGCGAATTGCCGGCCCTGCGGCACTTCCTCCGCGTGGCGCCGGAGCGCGTGGACGAGAAACATCGGGATTTCAATGGCCGGTGGCCTCAAAAAAAAATTCAGTTGAATTGCTTGTGGAAGGTGGAAAGGTGCCAGAAGATTCTCAACATTCTGGAGTTTGGTGCTAAAACAAAATCTTTGACTTTTCGATTGTTGGTGTATTTTGGGGTAAGGTGGCCTTATCGAAGACCATGTTATCACCCAATTGAAGACATCGTTTTTACTGGCCTTATCATTTCTTTGAACATTTTCTATTACACATCGTTTCATCAACGGTAACATTCTATAAGAAAGATCTATTGAAAGCTGTTCAATGTGTTTGTGAATGTTTTTTTGCTTTGAAAAGTTTTCGAGATGTCGAGACCAAAACATTCATCGTTCCTTTGTCGGTTGATAGGGTCTAGAGCTCAGCATTCCCACAACTTCCGTCGTCCTCCCCGCGGCGCCTTGGCCTCTCCGCCGTCGTACCGCCGGAAGCCCACAGCGGCCCCGACGGGCTTCCGGCGAAAAGCTGCCTGAGGCCAAACGCCGCTGCACGTGGCGGCGGCCGAAGGCCACGTCGCGGCTGCTCAGCTGTTGCTGTCCAAAGGCGCCGCGGTGGATGCCACGGACATCGTTGGCCCGGGGCCTCAATCCGGGAAGCATGCGCCAAAAATCGAGTCTCTCTAAGTTGGGGCGAAAAAATGTTGGGATCATCTTGGAGAATAACATGTCAATCAATGCATTATTTGTTTTTTAGTGTTTTCATATTGGGCTTGAACTTCTGGAAAAAAAGGTCTGCATTTTCAGGAAATGTTTGGGAAAAGTTGTGGCTTTCCACCCCAAAACAAAGTTGAGATCAATGAACACAATCTAATATGCAAATGGAACACAAATCGCCAGATGGTCCACTGTCAAGCATGCAAAACATTGGTGGCAAATGGGATCAGTGATCACAAGTAGCATGTCCATCAATGATCACAATGCAGTATGCAATATGCCAAGATGTGCTGAGAAGGGATGATATGATTTGTGAGTCGCCAACTTGAACCACCTCAGAGGTTTCGGGATTGAAATTTGAAAAAAAAAATTGCATTTTCAGTCAATGTTTGGCAAAATTATGAGTTTCCGTCCAAAAATGCGGGGAATTGGGGAATTCTGTGTTGGGATCAATGATCACAACGTAACATGCCAATATGTGTGGAGAAGGATTGATATAATTTGCACATGGAACGCAAATCGCCAGATGGTCCACCTTTAAGCATGCAAAACATTGATGGCAAGTTGTTTTGAATATCTAGTTTAGCAAGTCTGGTGGACCCCAGCTTTTGAAGCAGGGAGCGTGTGTGTTATCAAATTTTTGGCCCTGTTTGGTCATGTCTACATGAATGACCAGAGTTCGAAATGATTTTGGATAGAATGTCCCTCACCAGTCCTGGACCCAAACTATAGGCGGAATGGTTTGAGCTGCATGTCTGCTGACGGTAGACCACGTGTTGGTAGCACTATTGAATCGACCTTGATAGAAAGTACCTTTCCTAATATAGTCAAAGCAACACGTACCAAAATCAGGTGATGATGTTCTTTTGGATCCAGACAAAATGAAAATAACTAGCAGGTTCAGTGTGGTCAATCCAACGGAGGGAACATTTCAATGATGTAGTTGCAGCCCTGGGAGAGAGATGCAAGGTAAGGCCAATAATGAATGGTGTTACAATGGCTTCGTTGTTGAAGATTGTCTCGTGTTTTCTTTGTAACGGGGCATGTTACGCCTCCAGTCATGAACTGCGTTCTCAAAGTTGGGCCTATATGGAAGCTTTGTGTAGTCGAGGGTAATCTGATCTCTTGAACTCAGAAAGAATGTTGATGATGTACGTCCAGAAAATGCCATACATCTCAAGAAAACACGGTAAGGTAGGACGGTCTGACTGACTACTAGTAACTAACTAGTCTCACATGTTCGAGTTTTGCAAAGACAGACATTGGAACTACATTGGAACAATCCTGGGGGATAATCAACAATTCCGGGGGACTATTCTTTGAATGGTCTTTGAATGGTCTTTGGCTGGCAGGGTCAATTCAGAATTTGGCCGTGCAAAGAATGTCAAGGTGTAAAAAATACGTTGTGGGGGTTGTTCTGACCTGGGTCAAAGCATGCAGTTTGCGTGCCATGGATACTCTCAATATCAAAGGATTGCAGCATCTCCTAGTCAATGTTGTTGTATTGTTGGATTTAAACCTCCAGACTACTAACGAATTTGCTCGAGGAAAATAGCAGATGTAGCTCAGGGGAACGGAAGCCATCACAGGCTGAAGGTCTCTGCAAGAAAGATGTGATACCACCACAGTTTTTCTAAACTTCGTACACCTTTAGACCCTTGAGATCTTGAACCTGATTTCAGATCTTGTTTTTTTAAGTGTTCAATAATTTGTGAAAATCAACTGTATACATTTATAGACATGGTTTCTTTGAAAGTAATTTTTCAGGAACAAGATGTCATGAAACTTGTTCAGTGTGTTTGCGATTGTTTGTGAAGATATTATATACATATATTTCTTTCAACAGACTTGAAGATGACTGAACATTCATCCTTCGTTTGTCGGTTGAACGGATGTAGAGCTCAGCATTCCCACAACTTCCGTCGTCCTCCCCGCAGCGCCTCGGCCTCTCCAACGTAGTGCCGGAAGCCCACAGCGGCCCCGACGGGCTTCCGGAGAAAAGCGCCTGAGGTTGGACGCCGCTGCACTTTGCGGCGATCAACGGCCACGTCGCGGCTGCGGAGCTGTTGCTCTCAAAAGGGGCCGCCGTGGACGCCAAGATGAACGATGGCCGGGGCCTCAATCCGGGAAGCATGCGCCAAAAATTGAGTCTCCCTGACTTGGGGCACCTCAAAAAAATAAATGTTTGGGAGAGGTGTGACTTTCCAGCCCCAAAAATTGGGATCAATGATCACAATGCAACATGCAAATATGTTTAGAACGTGCGATATTATGAGCCATGTCTGGCCATGTCTCCATGAATTGAACAGAGTTCGAATTGATTCAGGATATGTCAGGATAGTTTCTGCAAAGTTGCGAAGTTAGCTTGGGCCAGACATCTAGTCTCCCTGACTTGTGGCGCTTCAAAACATGTTGGGATCAGTGATCACAAATAGCATGTCAATCATTCAATCAATGCATCACTTGGAGAACAGATGAATTTTTCTCTACTTGCAAAGTTGCGACGGTAAGAGTTTGGAAAGAATGCCCCTCGCCAGTCCTGGACGCTAAATTTTTAAGTGGAATGGCCTGAGCTGCATTTCTCGTGAGGGTAGACCAGTGTTCCAGTGTTGTTCGCATGAATCTATAGAATTTCATGAAAAGTGCGTTCATATGGTCCAAACAATACGTATACCAAAATCATATGATCATGCTCGTCTATGTCCAGACAAAACGAAAATCTGTATATTGCAGGTTCAATTTTTGTCAATCCAAGGGAGTGAACATTTCCATGATGTAGTGCAGCACCCTAGGAAAGAGATGTAACATATAGGGTAGGGTCATTAGTGAATGATATTTCAACGGTTCCGTTGTTGAGGGTTCTCACTTTTCACCGTCTATGCATCGGGGCGTGTGAGGGTTCCAGTCATGAACTGGGTTCTCAAAGTTGGGCCTACGGGCTTTGTAGTGGAGGGCAATCTGATCTCCTGAGCTCAAGAAGATTGTTGATGGCGTACGTCCAGAACATGCAGTAGTATTAAGAAAAACACGATATATGCACAAGTCTCGGCAACGTAGGACGGTCTGACTAGTGTGTTTGTAAATGTGTTTTTGCTTTGAACAGATTTGAAGATGTTGGGTCCAAAACATTCATCGTTCCTTTGTCGGTTGTGTCTGTGGAGCTCAGTTGCCCACGACTTCCGTCGTCATCTCCCAGCAACGGCGCCTTCGCCCAACTCCCTGAGGCAGAACGCCGCTTCACAGGGCCGCATTAATGGGCAGGGTCAAGGCTGCAGAGCTGTTGCTGAGCAAAGGAGCCGCGTTGGACTCCAAGGACGACGATGGCCCGGGGCCTCAAAGGCAGGGCCAGAAATCCCATCTTCAAATTGGGGCACCTCAGAAGGTTTTCCGGGTTTGAGATTCTGAGAAAAGATTTGCATTTTCAGTAAATGTTTGGGAAAGGTGTGTGACTTTACACCCCAAAATGTTTGAAATGGAGAATTCGGTGTTGGGATCAATGATCAGAATGTAACATGTCAAGATGTCATGTGGAAAACAGTTGATCCGTAGATTTTCAGGAAATTTTTGGCCAAATCCTGGGTTCGACATAATATTGTTGCCCAAGGCATTTATTCGAGTTTGGTCGAGCGGGCGACAGAAAGACAGAAAGTAAATTTGGTTTCGTCCTTTGACTTTGAAATTCAAGAAGTTGCATTTGGGGAATCACGGGAAACACAGGTCCAGAGTCAAGCAGAAATGATATCAATAGGTTGCTACTTACCTTATGCCAGGCCTCCCCACTAAAGACCGATCTTGGGGGAGAGGTTTGCTTTGAGCCCGAGGCAAGACACCACTTGATCTTGCCAGGGAGAAGGGCAGAACAGAGATGGAGCAGTTCCTTCTAAATCGGCCTGCCTGGGTCCCCAGGCCATGGTTTTCATTGTTTGCAGCGCTGGTGCTAGTTGAAACGAGACAACTGCTACAAAATTGGAAAAAGGAAGTATGGGCTAAGGAGTTGAGATTTTTTTGATAACATACAGTATCATTTGGAAGGACCTTTAACTTCCAGATATTTTCTGAATGCCGGTCACGCGTTCCTTTCGAGCATAGGCCTCGAGGTTCAGAAGTGCTGGATATCCCACTGGTCAGCTCAATCACTGAAGTAAACGGGCGTCAAGTCATCCTTTCTCTGAAAGTACATAGCGATGATGCATTGGCAGTGAAGACTGCGCAGATTCTTGCTTGCTACAACATAGAGATGTATTGGAGTCAACCTTAATTATCAAACTCTTCTCTCCCTTGTATAGATGACGAACCAATAGGCTTTCAGTTCAAAGGGAACAAACACATCACTGATCATCCAAAATTTCCCCAGAATTGGGGTCGGCCTGTGGTTTTCACTTTCCGACTGTTCTTTGTTCATCAATGCCGTTGGCCAGCCTGTAGAAACCCTCCGGTCTTCAAAGCACAAACGGGTAACACAAAGTCAAGTGGGACATGATTCTGGTAACGAGAAATCTTCCTCACAAGATACAAAACCCACAAAAACTAGGCATTGACGAACATCACCATGTCAAGTACATCTTCCATGAGCATGGTGTATGGGCAGGAGGTTGAGACTAGATGCTACTATCCATCCTCAATTTGGAACATGTTGGAGACACGGTTTTATTTATTGCCAAGCCAAGGCCAAGAAGCCTTCAGCTGACGATGGCCTGGGCCACCAGACTCGCAGTTTTGCTCTTGTGCCAGTGATTCTGACTGGAGGTTCGGGTTTATGACTGGCAAAAGGCAACGTGAAAGCCCAAAGCTTGTTGCAATCACGGATGAAGGAAACCGCAGGTTTGGACATAACGTTTTAGGCATGTCGCATAAATCACATAAAGGCAAATGAGTCCGTGTCCTGAGAGAATTCCACAATGTGCCCACTTTGGAAGCAAGACATTTTGTCACGTGCAAAGTCAAGATTCAAGATTCTCAACCCTTCTGGAAGAAAGAACTACAGAAATATGGAAGGGTTTGATCAAGTGCCGTTGCAGTTTCCTAGTTGCTTTGCAACGATGCCCGAGGCAAGACGCCCCGTGAGCTTTCCAGCAAGGGAAAAGCAGGAAAGGAACCGCTTCCAGCGGCTGCACGGGCTCCTAGGCTTCTGTAGTGGAGCTGTCGCCACCGATGGACGATTGCCCAAGAGCCGGCAACATTGCACAGAGGAACAGGATGGAAAGGAGTTAACTTTTGGAATAGTCCAGGTGCAACAGACATCAACCGAGCCACTCTGAGGCAGACAAGACATCCGAGGCAGGCAAAAAGGCGAGCGAGACGCTCACAGCCCGCTACGACATTTGGTTTCAAGAATGCTTGCCTTGTTTGGTTGCCTGAAAGTTGATTTACAGCATTCTATCTCACATGTTGAAATCATACATGACACAGGAAGCTTCATGCAAGCCGCCAGAGAGCAGGCACAACAGACCCCTGTCCTTCCGTTTTCATCCCTCCGAGACGCCAAGTGTACAATTAACATATTGTTTCTGGCTCACTAGAAGCACAGCTGTGTTGAGACAATTTGACACACAGTGACACCAGTTGATTTGCTCGAAAAGTATTTCACTGTATACACTGGTCAGTGGACGGACCAGCGAGCACTTTCCTATGTGCCCCTGGGCCATGCGGAGTGAAAAAGACGCTAAGTAACTTTAAAGAACTAGGTTCTGAGATTCATGTAAAACAGGTGGGTTCCGTGCATGTGTTGGAAGATTTGAGGAGTATCAGCGGTTGCCCTGAAGTACACTTGAATTTGGGATTGACTCCTTGAACTCCGCAGAGGTCATTTAATGAAGGCAGTCGCTAGTGATTCTTAAGTGACCAAGTCATTCAGAGGAGTCCAGTATAAAAAAACAACATCCCAAAACGTAAAGAAAACAGAAAAGCATGCAAATGCCTTGTTCTGACTCTTTTGAACTCCATGCAGGTGAAACATTCAATAGTATGGCGTTTGATCAGGAAGTACCTACTTGACCAAAGTCAAACCAGGAGTTTCAGACTTGACTAGAGTGCCCGAAACAAGCGTGATCTAAGTACTTCTCAAGTTCTTGTCAGTTGAAACTGGTGATGTGCTAAAGGATGGATTATGACGATATTTGAAAAGGCCATTTGCATTGACAAAGGTCTACTTGCAGTTGCCTAAAACCTTGAGAACACTTTTCGTTCATTTTTGCAAAACGGAGCATGCGCCAGGTTTCAATGCACTTTGTCCAGCTAGAGTCAAATCTAACGGTGAGACATTCTGTAGGAGGTCCTTGGACATTTCTAGCAAGAAGTTTGTGGTTTGCAATCCCTTTCAATGTGAGGTGATTCCATGGGGCCATTTTGTTTCGACCAAATGATTCCTGAAGCTGAGGTTTCAAACGCAGAATGGAAAAATATCAACCAACTCCGTCCTTCAAAGCGACCCATTCCATCCCTCAAGCACTCTTGTGCCAGGCAGACTTCAAAAAAGGAGCAAAATTGGTTTGCCGTGTTAATTGTTGCATGTTGAGTCCAAGATTTCGAACAATACATTTCATGCCAACGATGAGAACATCAACTCTTCTTGACACAAAGTGTCTCGTTTTTCATTTTTGGGGGCACAGTGCTCTTCTTGATTGAGGCATTTGGTGTTTCGTCATTGTTCAAACCGCCTAGCACTGCAGATGCGTTTGGTCTCAGGATGCTGCACCGCATGCAGCAGGAAGTGGTGCGGTAGCCGTCAAACATCAGAGGCGCCAGTGGGTCAATAGGGATGGTGTTCTCACGCGGTGATGCCACCTGTTTTGCTCCCAAATCCTTTGCAAGTAGACTGGAGGGACTAATTACCAGTGATTACCAGAGCGCTTTCCCGAAGCGTTACAACTGACGTGAAGATCTCATCCATTCCCAAATTCCCAAGAGGAACGTTAACATTCTCCAGATCATTCAAAGAGGACGGCGAGCCTTCAGATCAAAATGATAAATAGACTGGCAACGAAAAGCACCAGGTGTCATTCTTTCCACTTTGCTCAGTCAGAATGGAAATGATTGGACTGATCAACTAAATACAACAACTGCTTTGAGTTTGAGGCCAAGTTATAAGTGGTTGATTCCAGAAACTCAGAAGATTCAAGGAATCAAGTAACTAAACCAGTGTCAGGCACCTCAGTTCCGTTCGTGTCTAACAGGGGGTGAAGGAGCTAAGTAGGTTGTCGGCAACACTATTGCCAGTAGAATCGCTCCGAATTTGGAATTGGGTGAATTTATCATAAGGCGGGTGCAAGTGATTGCTACCTGAAAGAGGCATCCATCCATGGCACTACAGAAGATTGAAGACTTTAGTGGTTTCAGTGAAAAATACATCAGGACGCAAGTGCTTTGTTCTGACTTCTTTGACTCCGAGTCAACAGGAAAATCAAATAGCATAGCAGGCCAGCAGGAAGTGCTCGAAGAAAGTTCAACTCGCGCACTTTACAGAGAGGAAAAATATGCAAAAATACTCTCGAAAGTGAAACTTCAGGTTTGCCTCAGCAACAATTTGCAGCCAAAGTGAACGATAGATCACAACCATGTTTTGAAAAGGCAAATCATCATCGCCGAATGAAACATGGCGACACATCGGAAAACCACCTGGGAGCTTTCATGAGTACTCCATGCCTTCCATTGCTTTCCTTAGAGTCTCCTCACAAGACTTCGAGTGATGACAAATTGAAGGTGCTTTCACAACCAGCTGTATGTGATATGAGTTGGGGGCTGCCCAAACCCTGTAACAGTGGGAAAATCATCATCGCAATTTCTGATGCAGTGGTCCCATTCCATATCCCCCTGGCCCTCCTGTGCCAGGGAGACTTCAAAAGAGGAGGCAGCATTTTACAGCATCCAGTGGATTTTTGAGGATTTGAGGGTTCATTACAGTTTGCACTTTGGAATATTCCTCGTAGCGAAATCTCATATTTCACTAGCAAAATGGCAGATCCCCAATGCTGGCCTTTTTATTTGTTATTGCAAATGTTTGTATGTGGAACACATTTTTCTGGTTTGGTGGCCCTGCCTTGGTAGTTTCCAGTTCTCCCTTGCAATGCGGCGAGGCAGATCGGCCAGCATTGTCGCTTGGGACCCAAATCGAGAACATTTTCCTAAGACAGGTCCATGACGTCGCCACTTTTGCAGCATGGGCAATCACACATAGTCAGTATAATACAAGTTACATCAAGATACATCAAGTTATTATATATATATATATACATATACAAGTACTTTCCATTGTGTTCAAGCAAGCAGTTTGTTGTGTGTTTTTCTTCGATGCTTAGGCCAGCGGAAGAGGCAATGCGCAAAGAAACATGCAAAAACCACCAGTGGGGAGACAGCTGCAAATGTTGAATGCATAGTGAGAAGAGTGATCGATGCAGGCTGCCAAAGCACTCAAAAAGGCCATGGAATCTGGCAATGTGCAAAACCTAAAGGAAGCCATAGCCGCGGCGAAGGCGGAAAAAGTCAGCCACGAGGCAGGGAAATGGCAGTGAGGGGTTGTCACATTTGCAAATTTGTTGTACATTAATTCTGTTGTGCAAAAATCAGCAGCCAGTGGCTGGTGGTTGTTGCTCGTAGGATGTGCTGGAAGCTATGGATAAACTCATTGCATTGGCCTCAGAAGTATGTTCTACTGATTGTACTGCTTGTCGATCCTGCTTTCCAAACTTTATCTTTGTTTATGGCTTCATCGTTTGAGGCCCTGACAGAATCAGCCAACAACTGAGCTGTCAGAGATGAGAGGGGCAGCTCTGCCGTTGTGAAATAGTTTTTGGAGAAGCCATGAAACTTTACAACGCAGCGAGGCAAATCAGCATGAATTGTCGCCTGAGACCCAAATCGAGAGCATTTTTTGCCTAAGAGACAGGTCCATGACGTCATGACGTCGCCACTTTTGCAGGAAGAGTTACTATACATCATGGGCCATCGGGCCATCACAAATAGTTTTACAAGTGCTAAGCACTTTCCATTGTGCTCAATCACCCAGTTTGTGTCGATGTGTGGTGTTTTCTTCGATGCTTAGGCCCGCGGAAGAGGTGAGCCTCTGCCGTGTTGATGCACTGCTAAGAACCATACAAAACCACCAGTGGCGAGCCAGTTGCAAATGTTGGATGATGTTGAATGCATAGTGAGAAGGGTGATCGATGCAGGCTGCCAAAGCACTCAAAAAGGCCATGGAATCTGGCAATGTGCAAAACCTAAAAGAAGCCATAGCCGCGGCGAAGGCGGAAAAAGTCAGCCATGAGGCAGGGAAATAGCAGTGAGAGGTTGTCACATTTGCAAATTTGTTGTACATTAATTCTGTTGTGCAAAAATCAGCAGCCAGTGGCTGGTGGTTGTTGCTCGTAGGATGTGCTGGAAGCTATGGATAAACTCATTGCATTGGCCTCAGAAGTATGTTCTACTGATTGTACTGCTTGTCGATCCTGCTTTCCAATTTTTTCTTTGTTTAGGGCTTCATGACCGCATGTTTGAGGCCCTGACAGAATCAGCCACCAACTGAGCTGTCAGAGATGAGAGATGATAATTCAAGAGATCAAAAGAACAATCTTGCAGTGGCCTTTGCAGTGGGTCATTCCTTCCAAGGATGGGCTTTTTTTCTGTGTTTCATTGGCCTCTCCAGGCCGCAACATCCAAAGCTGAGAAATCGGAGCAGCCCTTAGCGTCATATCCCTCGAGCGATTAGTGAGGACCGCTGTTGTCATTTGGGCAAAATGCTGTGACCAAATCAAGCAGCTTCGCTTCTGGTAGAGTCGTTGACAACACAAAAAAGTTCCAACATTTGAAAACTGCTTGTCATATCAGTCAGCAAATATTTTTTAAGATGATTTCCCAAACTCAAGCAGTCAACCATCAAGAACAAGCATACTTCATGAGATTATTTACTTGATGTTGCGGATTGGGGAAGCATTTGAAGTGGGTTCAATGCCCTCGTGATCAAGTGGGCACTAAAGGACGACCCCTTTAAGCTTCAAAAATCCCAAGCAGCGTCAGAATTGGAGACTTGCGGTGGTGGTGCTTCTTTCCAATGATTGGATGTTTGTAACATTCCAAATTGCCATCATCAGGTCACAACTTCCAAAGCTGAAAGCTCTGCTCAGCCCTTAGTATCAGCTTAGAAGAAAAGCTTCACAATCTAGTCACTAGAGAGATTTTTTCTCCGAGTCTTGAACACAAATGATTGAGTACTCTAGTGAGACTCGCACGGTTTTGACATGTGTTGATATGTTTTCAGTTTTTGTAATCTGGAACAACAAATTAAATGGTAAAAAACGCGTGGATATCACATGATCTCACTTCAACAACTTTCCGGCCGTTTGGATATTCAAGGGTTCGACGATAGTGACAGTGGTGTTGAAAGACGAGAGATTCCAGTATTTGTATGTTTGTTGAACCATTTTGACTTGACTAACTGCAAGAGAAACGCTTAGATAGATAGCGTGTCCAGGGGAGCAGTGACCAAGACCTCCATGAAGAGATTTTATAGGGGGGTTAATCTGGGTTTCTTTGGCGGAAGTAAAAACCCTGTCAAAACCACGGCCGCGAAAGGTGGCGAAAGCAAGCTTGGTTCGCGAAAGGTCCGCGAAAGCATATACCGATGGAGGTATATTGGATATAGACTCATAGTATAATACAATGTACAGCTCTACATCGTAGAATTAGATTTGGGTCAATAGATGGATGGTAGATAGATGGCCTCGTTTGCAAACCACTTGTGAAGTAGTATCCATTAATATCCTACATTGGGTGTAAAACATATTGTGTAACAAGGCGCAATGTTCCAATGCCACTGGCTTTGCTTTCTGCATGGTATTCCCTGTGAAGGTTGTGTAAATAGGAGACTGTATCTTTCACCTCCCTTTGGCCGATTTTTATCTAGCATTGCATGTATATATATACAATCCTATTCTGCCAAATTTGGGAATTTATCACGAACATTTGCGAAAGAGCGGCGAAAGATGCGTGCAAGCTTTGCAAAAGGTCCAGGTCCCTTCGTCAAGGGTTGGCCCATTCCAATCTCAATCACTGATTCTTGTTCATGTCTTTCAAAACTGACAAACTGACACAAAAAGGTTGCGGCGTGGGTTCCGTGAATGTTCACCCACACGTCTTCCCTTCAAACCCATACGTACTCAAGCCACTTTCCCCGCGAAATTCCCACGAAAGATGATAATGCCCGGATACGTGCGCAAAAGCAAAAATGGTGGTCGCGAAAGTATCGCGAAAGGTTTTGCCGGTTTTGCGAAAGAGGAAATGAAATGGTCATTTGGTTTTGAGCACCGCTCATGTGTTTCCATGTATTTCTGCAGATGGCCGATACCACAGCGCCCAGGTCAAGTTAGAACCCGGAAATGGCGCACGACTGGCGATGTTTTCAGCTCGCTTTAACGCGAGAAACAAGGAAGCTTGGATTGCTGCAACGGCCCAAATCGAAGCTGTGATTTTTTTTCGAACGGTTAGCACGAGAATCTTCGGATATCCGTTCTCAACGAAAAATGCAGCACTTCCGCTGGCACTGCTGCACTGCTGTTGGCTGAGGAGACCGAAACAAAATTTCGAGCGGTTCACAAGCTTCTGGTCGAGAACCAGTACGAGGTATTAATGGTTGAAGCAGGTGCCAGAAAGACATGTACCGCACACAACCCACCAGTTGTTGGACAAAACTCAGGGGATGATTTTTGGCTTCCAATTTGCATATGACAGGACAGCCCAAAATCAATGTTCGAAACTATGTATTTGGCGTTTCTACAAATCACCTTGTCCTTGCTGGAAGTGACTTTCCTGGTGGGGCTATTTTTTTGTGGGATCTGTCAATCAATACAACCCCACTTTGTCAGTAGAACTTCAAGACAAGATTTGCCAAGTCAATGACAAGCAGCATTCAAATATTCGCATTCACACACCAGTCGCATCTCAGCCTATTGTTTCTTGCAGGGGAAGGAGAAAGTTTCGGGGACCTGACGGCGCAGTATTTGGGCAGACTGAAGCGCGAGAACGGTATTATGTTAGCGGTTTGCACAAGTGACTATGGCGAGATGACCGACTCGCCTTTTTGCACCTATTACGAGCTGAAATCAGCCGTTGAGTACAAAATTGATGTGTTGCCATTGCAAGTTGAAGATGAATGGCAGCCCAAGCCTCCGAGTGGCAAAGGCCACCTTGACGAACACCACAAAGCCCTGGGATTTATTGATCTTGTTTTTTCTCCCAGTCGTGTGCGGCTTGACTGCCGCGACAAGCCCGTTGTAGAAATCGCTAGTAAGATTGCTGCAATTTTGCGCAAACCTGTGTAGATTGCCAGAAGGGTATGGGAGCATGTTGAATTGAAGTGATTGAGTCACAAATGACACTGTCAATGTTCCCTGCCACATAAGGCTCTCCCTGTTTTATAGACATCTCCCCTGATGCCTAACGGCATTCAAAGTGTTCCTATTGGTCTCGCTACTGCCCGTACTTTCACTGAAGGTGAGAGTGTACAAGAAATGTAGCCGTGCCAAAAACTGTGAGGAGGTTTTCCATTTGCACCGAAGGCTGAAATGAACATTTAATATATCATGGAGAATGAAGAGGCCCACAACTTTAACGACATGTGGGAAGAAGCAATGCATTGGTTCAAATCGACAGCTGGCTTTTCCATGTGATTGATACTTCAATGGTGTGTAAATCGCATGGCAGTTTTGTCAGGGCTTGTTTGCCAAACAGATGAGTAGAAATGAGCTACAGTAGGGATTCAGTCGAGCATTTACCCCCGGAAAACTATGAATGCTGGTTGGAAGTCCCTTTTCAGGTGACATTCGTTCATTTTCGGGGGGTAATATTTTTATACACAGTTGTGAATTGATACTGTATCAAAGCGAAAGACCTCACAAGACGAGACCTAAAAAAGAAATGTATAGCTAATACTGCTGATGGAAGAAATCCTGCACCACTTAATGGGTAGCTCATCTTGTTATTTGCAGGGTTTCTTACATGCAGGTGGTGTAGGATTTCTTCCATCAACAGTACTTTACACCTTTAAACAAGTAGTGTTTTTGCACCCCTGCCCCAGCCTATTTTGGGGCCGAAATTTTCCCACTCTTACAACATGTGTCCTGCATAGCCTGCCCTGCGCCTCAGAAGGTCTTGATGCACTATATCCTCGAAAACTAACATGGACAGCAAGACTCTACATGTTTGATCGGAAATTTCTTTTCCAATGCATCATTTTTAGTAGGTCCATGGTTTCCCTTTCCATCCATTTTTCATTGATGATTAAACGTCTTGATGTGTGACATTTCATGACATTCCATTTTACCGGGCAAAGCCTGTACGGGATGATGTTCGACTTTGCCAACTGTGGGAACCTCATAGACATAGACACTGATTCTTATTTGAGCTTTGAGCGAAGTCATTTCATGGCAATACTTTGGTGTAGGTGTACATCCTTCTGCTGTAAATGAATCAAAGATTTATTAGTCATATAAGTCAATTCTGAATGTTTTGGATGTTTTCGATTTCAAATTTGCCTTTGCAGAAAGAGCACTTCACTTGGCTTTGGATTTGCAAATAGTTTGTGCATCTACTTCTTCTTCGTATCGAAGAGATGGTTGAAGTTTTCACTGAGATTTCGAATCAAAGTGCTGAGTAAAGATCAACGTACTGACATTGCCAGGCCTAAAACGTTTGAAGATTGACAAAGACAAGGCAGTGGCTTCTAATTGTAATACCATTCTGCTGATTCAATTCATAAAGCATTTTAGATATGTACATGAATATAATATATGTATTTCTGACTTTATAGGCTCTTGCAAATTCTCTAGGTGATTCAGCCCAATGACAGTCGACGGGATGTTGTCTATAGTGACTTCATAGTAACGACCTGATGATCCAGATGTAAAACTTCACTGGCCGACCTGCTTGGATGCTCAAGTTCCCATAGTTCCGGCAGAGTTAAGTTCCCAGTCACACAGCAGCTAAAAAGAAATGAGACAAAAATCTATGTAAATCCCAGTACAGTGTCATTTTTGGACCAAGACAGTGATTGAAAAGAAACTTTGCTTTAGTCTTTTTTGTCTTTGCCGTAGTTGTAGTTTTCATAGTTTTCATGGATTGCGTGCTGGATTCTATTGTTCCCGGTGGTTCCCCAGAGTCGACACCTTCACCTGCACCCGACCTGCCGAATGTGCCGGCTTCGCTCGAAGAGCGGGGAGTCAGCGACGAGACGAATGTGCCGAAGAAGCACATCGAAGCTAAAACTCCAGTAGAACCAACACCAGATCCACCAGAGAACGAAGACAAAGTCCTTGAAGTGAAGATGAATTTGTGGAGAAAGGAAGTTCAAGATCGAGAAGATCGAGATGGTCAAGGATCACCAAGATCTTCAATCTCTGCTTCAATGTTTGTGCGTCAAAAAACCTCCGAATTTGCGCAGAAGTCCTGGAAGGGAACGTGGTGGTTCATTCGCTGGGTGTTTTTACGTGAAATTGCCTTTCGACAGATTCCCATGGCCTATATTGTCACCATTCCTGCATTGATCACGGAGTTTATCCTCTCCGTGTTGCTCAAACCAAGCCAAACACATACCACTGCAGGATTTCTTGGGACATCTCTCACCACAGAAACTCCAATTTTTCTCTACAGTAGTTGGATTCCCTTCATGAGAAGGGATGAATTGCATTGGAACTCCTATGGCCACTCAACTTGTATTCAGCATGTGAAGCTTGATGCTGATCACCTCAGCCCCTCAGCCTTTGTCAAACTTTTTTCGAGCAGCCTAGGTCATTTCGAGTGGTACCCCATCTATGAGGTCATTGCCAAAGGTCTCATGTTGGCACTTCCCACTTGGGTGACTGCACGTCTGTTTCTAGGAAGAAAACAGTTCTGGCAACAACGTTCCTTGGTCATACAGCATGTTCATGTTTTACATTTGCTGCAAGTGTCATTACCTAGAAGATGAAGATTGGGACGGATGATGATGATGATGATGATGATGATGATGATGATGATGATGATGATGATGATGATGATGATGATGATGACGATGATGACAAGGACGATGACGATGATGATCATGTTTATTCCACTTTCACCAGGGAGACTTCGCCATGAAAGCATGTTGTATTCGGCGTCTCATAGCATATGCAAAGAAACTGTGAATACTGCTAGAGTTTGCTAGGGTTCGTCGGTCGTCAAAGACAAACAACAAAAAAGGGGGAAGTGAACTGCGTCAAGTTAGTTTTGAAAAAGCCAGAGTTTCTGTTCCCCCCCTTTAATTTTGCATTCAACCAGGTTGGCGTTGCGAAGTTCTTGCTTTCGTTTTCTTTATTGTTGTTCTCGCCGGGATCAACTGGTGCGGTGCCATTGCAGGGAGCCCCAAAACGCACAGCAATCATTGAGTCTCATTCCTTGAGGTCGGCAAGATGACAACGGAGTGACAGACAGTGATCAGAAACACTTCCAACTGCAGGTCGGTCATTGGAACATTGACACCAACTGTGTACCTGTGAGCTATCCAGTCACTTGGCATGGACGGCAGGACGGCATACACCAAAAACTGTGCCCTTTCCCAACCCACTCGACCTGTGTCCATCGGAGGTTTTGCCTCCGCTTGCTGCGTTGCCTTGCATTGTCGTGTTTATCTTCAAGATGCTCAGCTGACACTGCTCAAATGCAAGTGTTCCAACCAAGTCTTCACCTTCATGTGAATGTATGTGTGTCCTGTACTTCAAAAATTATACAAGAATGTAATGATATATATTTATATATATATATATATATATCTTTATGATTGTGGATGTTTTGTTTGATGCATATACTTCAAGGTACGTTGCCGTAGGAAATACGGAAATACGAAACACCCAGGCGTTTTGGGAAACAACGGAACTAGGTAAACAAACAAATCAATCTCCATTTCAAAGGTACCTTCCCAATCCATACCTTGAAAAACCGGTGCAAACAAAGGACGTTGTAGTTGTACTTCAGATTCCAAGGATGAAGCGCCTTACTGGAACACACCACTACACCGCCTTGGTCCTTTTGGCTCTACTGCAGGGTAGCTTGTTTGCCCGGAAACCCAGCCTGATGAGATGCTTCCGCATGCCATTTCATATCTTGGAAGTGATGATGTCTTTATTTGATGAGTCAAGAAATGATGAGCGTTTTGTCTTTTTTTGTGATATTTTCAATGTGTTCTACTTACTTTCCATGTAGCAGCGGCTTCCCCAGCGGTTTTGTGGCCGAGACCGTGGAATACGTTCTTTTTGTACGCCATGCTTGGATGTGGCCCGATACCGACTTGGCCATTTTCATCTACAAATGCACCTTCCATCCATTGCTATGGACTTTCGTACTGCATCCAGTGCTAAGGCACCTCGTTCAGGAATTCTTTGGGGTGAAGTCTCGGAAAGCACAAAATAACCGAACTAGATGTAGAGACCTTACCAGAAGCACACAAGAATGGTTGTCTTCAGGCCACAAAGCAAACGAGTTTTCTCAAGACCTGGGCAGGAACCAAAAGGATGATAAAATTGGAAAAGTTCGTGTCAGTGGCCTTTTGCTGATGCTATCTGAGGCATACCACGCGGACCTTTGATCTTCCTATGGAGCAAAAAGCTTGCTTGTGGATCATCTACGTGACGATGCCATATGCCTCAGGACGACTGCTGTTGTTCTCTTTCAAGGCTGGGAACAACAGCACATCCATCATTTGCATCATTTGCATTGCGTGAAATTCTCCAAATTTGTCAATTGTGACTGTGACAACTGTCAATTCATGCTGCTTGAGGCTTCCGGCGTCTTCGTCATTTCGGCGATCTTTGATCAGCTGATGTCGATCTTCGTTCATGTGGCAGTACCACAAATCGATCAGGTGAGCATTTTTGCGGATGGAATCACTGTGTTGTTTGGGAATGAAATTGATCAGCATTACCCTGAGCAGTCAGGATTGTCCTCATCCAGCCAATACCAAATTCAACTGAATTGATAGCTCATAGCTGTTCAGGTCTTCTTCTGGGTCTTCCGCTGCGGAAGATTTCCAATCTCGGAAGAGCAGCAGGAGGAGATTGACATGTTGGGCATGATTGGTTTTCAGGTTCGGAACGTTCGGAACGATGAACCCCGAAACTAAGTCACCAAGTCTCAAAGGCAAAACCTGCGCACAAAAGCCACTGAAAGGATTTCTTGTCACTCTGAAAGATTGAGATTTTGAGAAAAAAATCTTAGAGAAAAAGTGTTTCAATTGTGTTTTAAAAACCTCAGGTCATGGTGAGTGTTGAAGCTGGTACGGCCATGTTGTTCGCTGTGACTCCAGTGGTGTTGTACCCGGAGCGCCTGATCTTCCAACGTTTTTTCACGGCGTGCTCAGCGACAGAGACCATCGAATTGAAGACCTTTGCTGGAAACTTGGTGAAATCCGATGCCGTAAAAATGTGTTTGGAGTAAACTTGAGATTCGAAAAGGTCTTTCGGAGTCAAGCTCACGGGTTCATCTCCAAGTCTTATTTCGAAAGTCTGAAAGGATGGACCGACAAAGAGCCAAATGTTTCATCAGACGCCTCCGGGTTCTGTTTTTCATCGATCCTTTCCAGGAAAGTTTGGCCTTTCTTTTGGACTCATGCTCATGGAGGACATCGGTCTCAGCATCTTGTGGCTCAAAGACGATCTTCCCTTGATACAAGCATTTGATCTTATGTGTCTTGACGATTGTTGAAGGTTAAACTTGAAACCTTTTGGGTTTGAGAGCACATGAACAAACCATGTAATTGCCAACAACTTTCAACTTCTTCGGAATGGGATATCTCCAAAATTCGACCCTGAAAACCTTTCCTTCTACAGGAATTTGGTAGAGTTTTTTCGAAAGCTGAGGTTTTCCTCCTGTGGGAATTGGTTCGTATTGGCTTGGTCCTACCTGGCATTTCTTGGTGCCTTAATGCCCCCAGCAGCACTGTGACTTGGCACTTGGAATCGGATTTTTCAGAGCGAAATGCATAGGCTGATTCTACAATCCAGGAAAATATGCGCGTTCTTTTCTTGATGTGTTTTTCGATTTTTGATTTAAAAAAGAACATAGTTCATACCTTTGTGGGCCAAAACATGTGAATTAAAGATCATTTCATCAATCAAATGAATATAATGAATCCGAAGTTTTTATCCATCCATTGATCTATGCATTTTATTGGATTTATCCGTTTTCACTGGCAGGTTACCGGAGTTCATGGAATGCCAGGACCCGATGGACATTTGTTCATGCGCCAGGGCTCCGATGTTTGCAGAGCTCTGTGGTTGTTGCGGAAGCGACAGCTTCACGTCCAACAAAACGGTCTGTTTGAGTCTCGTTTCGTGAAAAGACGAAACGGAACTTCCCCCAACCTGGGGGGTTCCAACCCGAACTCGAACTCGCGAACTCGAACTCCACTCTGTTTCTCTTTTTCGAAGTTGTGGCCAACAAAAAAATGGGCCCTTGACAAACCTTTCGAAATCAGTGAATCAGAAAAAGGAATTCCGACTCGACAATTGTGAACACAAGTGCTCCTGTCAACACATTTCCTTCAACCAATGGTGTACATTAAGCTGTCCACGTTTTCCGGTCATTGAATTCTGATTCCGAGACGCTTTCTAGAAACGACGAAAACAGTGACTCGTTGCACGGCTTAGCGGAGAAAAGCCATAACGAATTCTTGCTCCATGCAGTCAGGTTTGAGTCTTACTTGACCAGTTTTTTCAGGAAAGCTGGGGTACTTGAGTCGAGTTTTCTGTTCTTTTGACCATTCAAGCAACAGAGTCCAAATTACATAAGTCAAATTGAAGCATGACTGTCCTTTGGTCATTTAAGTAATTCTTTGCACTGTGGATTTTTTTTATCATGTTTCCAACCATCGTTGCGTTTCGCCGTTTGAGTTGTTTTGCGTGCTGAAATGTGTTGTTGTGTATCATTTGTGTTCTTCGATAGTTGAATGTGATGTGATGATCAATTTTGTGAATGTTAGACTTATGCAAGAAACAAAACTGTGATGCATTCGTCAATTGTTGTGTTGTGATGCGGGTAGACTTGAGAGAACGTGGCTTTCAAGGGCTTGCAGACTTTCAGACTCTCCTTAAGCAGTGGGTTGCTGTTGTTATTATCACCACTTGGGCATACCTATGTATGTAACTTGACATGCAACGTACTGTTGCTTAGCTTAGTGGCTCAAGGGAGCTTAGCCGTATTTGGGCTTGGGACCGGTACAAAAATAGGTTATCAGCCGTAGATTCTCTTGCTAAGCTAAGCCATGGATGGTAGCGATGGTGATACTGAATTGATTCCAAGTGAAGATTCATTTCCGTCGAATGGATTACAAGTTGCCAATATTCCAGTCCGAGAGCAAAACAATCCCCCACTAGCAATGCAGAATCTTCCTCCTGGTACTAATGTGACACTGAGACGAGTCAACCAAGCTGGTGTTCCCGACGGGTAACTGGCTAGGCTACAATTTGCTCAGCAGATCAATTCGATCAGCATGACCACAGGTACGCCTATTGCAGTTGTTGAACAACTCTCCGAGACAGCACACAGAACAAGAGTTGAAGAAGTCGAAGCATTAATGAACAGTGAGTATAGTCATGAAATGAGGAGAGTTGAAGTAGAAGCTGCACGCACGACCTCTAGTTATGAAGCCAGATGCATTTCAGAAATAAATGAGCTGCGCCAAAGTGCAAGCCGTGCTGAATGGGAAATCATGAGAATATGGGAACGGAATTAGCAGTAGCGAAGAATCAATTGCAAAGCTTGTCGCACTCTGAAGCAGTTGCAAAGCAACTAGCCGATGAGATGAACATCGCAAGGGTCCAGATGGCATCAATGGAGTCGTCAGTCCAAAAGAAGATAAGTGAATGATGGCAGAGTTTGAGGCAGAGTTTCAGCAAAGGGAACAGCATCTGCATAAGAAGTTGGAATCAGATGTCCAAGCTCATGCCCATACCATATCAATCCAAAAGAACCGAGTTGCTGCCCAGACCAAAGAGATGGCAGAGCAAAATGCCCTAATCACCGAGCTGTTAAGGTAGAAATGCATGAGAGAATTAAAACCTTAAAGAAGAGCTGTTGGAGAGTAATTTTGAGATTTTTAGGCTTTGAGCTGAATTAGATGCAGTGCCCAGCGGCAGTCCCGCAAGAGAACCAAGAGGAAGTCAAGGACCGATGCCTGAAGCCGAAGAGCCCCGAAGGGGTGGAGCTTTCCCATAAGAAACGCCGCAGTAAGACCGTGGAGAACAGTATGGAAAGTCGCGACCTTCTGCAGCAAGTGAAGTCCCAGGCTTTATGAAGACCAACAGGGAAGAACCGGCCAGCGGAGAAAACATGAGAGCACCTCCACAAGACGCATGGGCAGACTATTTAGGGTTCAAGAATGCAGCATCAGAGTGTGAACGTGAAGCTGGGTATTACCCAAGCCGCGGTTTTGGTACTGCAAGCAACATGAAGACTTGCTCAGAGCTGCGTTGCTTCAAGAGGTGGAAATCAAAGGACAGGGGCACCAAAGTTTCAAGGTCAAAGGACCTGCCTCATTCAAGTTCCCAGAATTCGCGAGGCCAGAGAACTATCGTAAGTGGAAGACGGCCGTGAGAGAAGAGATGATTAGGGCATCGTCAGACAAGCCAGATGAAGCGTGGGAGTGGTTGATGGAAGTGTACCAAGATAGGGAAGATTCCCGAAGATTCCTACAAACCTCGTCAGTTTGTGACTCTGGACACCAAGGTCTTAGCTCGACCTTGGAACGGAAATTCTCCATTTGAAGGAGGTTGAGGCGGCAAATGGTCGGGTTGCGCGTGGGAGACACGTCTTGTTCATGTTCGAGCAATACGCCAAGACAAATGAGGAGGCAGGGGCATTATATGGCACAGAGGATTTATTCAAAATTTTCGCGTAAAGGACTATTCAGCCACCTTCATTGGGACGCCGTGGTTGCTGGAATGAAGCACTTGCCTGACAGCAACACCCTTAAAGACATATTCATGACAGAGATTAGGAAGACCAAGAGAATGGAATATCATAGTGTCCCAACTGAAGATCCGAACTCAAGAAATCGAAGCCCGGGTGCAAGTGGCACAAAGCAATGTGCTTCAATTCTGAGAAGAATGGCAAGTGCAGGTTCGCAGCAAATGCCGATACCAACATGCCAGAGGAGCATCGTCGTCATCGTTTTGGAGCTCAAGGTCAAGCAGTCGGAACAGCAATTTCAGCAGAGGATCTTCCCCTACCCGGTCGTCATGTCGAAGAGGACAGGGAAAAGAAATTTCAAAGATTCCATGCTGTTTCTTCAAATCCGGCAAGTACAAGCGTGGAGACACTTGTCCATTCATGTATGAGACGTCCGCGCCAGCGGCACGATCCGTTGCCTTGCGGTCCTCTTTGATCTTGATCTTCCGGATTTTCCTGGTGTTATCTGTCACTCCGATAGTAACTGTTTTCCACAATACCTAAAATTTCTTTTTTCGGCGCTCCCGATTCCAAATGACCCAACAATTTTTCTACCACATGATCTCCTTCCGGCAAACTGGAAGAACAACAAATCATCCACATGCGTCGTTAACACTGCGATCGTCTTCTTTTCCTCGTTCAGACAGTAGTAGAAAGACGGGGAGATTCTACTCGCTGTGAACCCTGCGGCCTTCGCCTCTCCGTCGAGCCTCATCCAGAACCCACGTCCTGAATCACACAATCCATATATTGGAACTCGAATGAGCAACAACGCGGTAGGATCAACTCCAGGTAAAACCCTGCACGAGGTTGACGCATCAACAATATTCGATCCAGAGGTTGAGCCTGAAAATAGGCCGACGTGATGTCAACTGACTTCCATGCCGCCACCACGTGATGCGATTCAAGGCCCGACGTCGGCGAATCACTTCGCAAGCCTTCTGAGTGCTCGAAGTTTCCGCAGGCGACCATCCGGGACTTGAACTTCGGGGTGTACTCTGGCGTCCCAGCAGATGGTCGTGCTTGTCAACGTCCACCCATTTGCTGGGAATCACTTCGCGTCCAGCTTGTATCCTTCTCTTTGCCAATGACTGGTACAGCTGCCCCAAATCTCTCGAATTTACTCCAGTCTGCTTGCCTGGCTTCATCCACGGCCTTTCTTGTCGATGGGTCTAACTCTTCGTAGACCAAGAGCTGGTTTACTTTCTTCTCCGTGGATTCACCCGGATCTTTATCTAAAACTTCCTCAGTCACCCCATCAGGATGTACTCTTGATGCCACAAAGGCCACGAATCTCTTTCGAACCTTTGGTGGTCCTTCAACTGCAAAATTTGTTCCTTCTTCTAATCCTGGTGTCTCTGCTTCACGTGCTCTCTGAAGATGTCTTGAAATTGGCGCAGGCAATTCATTCAGGGAGTGTCTTGCTGTGTCACTGATGTTTGGCCAACTCATTCTTCAAGTGGAAACAGAGGCCCTTTCCTGCTCAGGTTTTGACACGGTGTCAAGCCTGGTCTAACATTCCTTGGTTCCAAGCTATTTGGTTCATCTCTCACTCGGACACCACTCTCTTCAAGTTCCATGTCAACCTCCCCTTCCAAGTCAATGGAGGGGCTGTAGAGTTAACAATCCTCCTCCATGCTGGCCTTCATCTATCACCTCGACTATACTTCGATTCCTGCTCTCTCATCTTGCCTTTCTTGTTCTGTCCTTTCATCAACGAAAGATTGCTGACCATGCACAATCTCACTTGGTAGGGTTTTCCACTCCATACATGTGCAGCCAAAGCCTCTGCATCTCTTGCTGGCCTTAGGTTTGTTGGTGCTCGATGTGGACGGTTTGCACAAAGTTAAGCATATTCCCCGCAGATGCCGTCGCCATGGCTGCCCACGCAGAAATGTTTATTTGTGGCAAAATTTTCATGTGAAGGAGCGCAAAGTGTTGGCTGTCTCTTTCTCGCGACTTACCGTGCACAGTGATGTTGATTCAGAGATTTGGAGGTACCAGGCGTTGGTACCATCAAGTCTCTACGCGCGTTGTCGTCCACATGGCGTCCTTCTGGGGTGAGGCGAAGGTCCATTGGAGGCCCGGTTTCAAGTTGTCTTTCAACCGCTTTAAGCTCAAACTGGAAGATGCTTGGTTCAAGCTGCGCTTAGTGCAGCGATTCCTATGGTGCTTTGATGTTGCGCCTCCGGCAAGACCAGGTCAGGAGATCAGGGGGCGCTGACAGTGTTCGCGGCTTGGTGATTGACGGCCATGTCGAGGCGGGAGCTCGCAGACGTTGTGGAGTTCCTTGGCAGCGCTGCTGCCCGCTGCGAACCACGAAGGCTTGGTGTCTTACAAGCTGCCCTCGGACGCCGGCATACAAGCAGAAATTTTATCGCTGGCATCAAAGATGCATCGCCAAGTTTGCGCAAGGGAGATACTGCCTTTGAATCTGTTTCGCGTTGCAACTCTCTGGCCAAAAACTCCGACGACCTCTTGGCGATCCAGCTCTTGTCCACAGAGAACACACCATACAGCCGGAAGCTCAGCCAGCTTACTCCCTCAAATATGGATTTACCACGGATTTCTTCAAGCAGCTTGCTGCGCAAGCTGCGCTGGAGAAACAAATCCAAGATTTGAATTGCCAAACGCGCTAAACTGGTGGTGGCAAATCTCAACGAAGCGGCGGCTTACTGGTTGCATGCCGCAAAGACGGACTCATAGCGCATGTTTCCAAGTATCAAGGCCCAGAATCATTATCCCAACCTTATTGCTTTCTGGCTTCCTTGAATCCGTCATATCCTTCCATGTGCATGTGCATTCATGATGATGGGTGCCACATGCACCGCTATGCTGAGAACCGTCACTTGTCAGCCGGCTGCTTCTTTCCTCTCTTCCGCGCCCTCTTTGTCCTTTGTGTTCAATGTGGGGCTCCATCACATCCTGGGAACAAGAAAATATATTCTGTAACATTCGGGTCGTTTACTTGTTTACGTCTGCATTTTTTAATTTGTCAGTTTTTGCGTCTGGTATGAATTTTTAGGTTCAACTTGTCCATGTCCTTGCGATCCACGTTGTTGTTGCTTTTCTTTCAGGCAAACATTGGGGACCATTGGCTGCATTTTTAGCTAACCTCCACATGAAATTTACCATTGACAAATTCCATAGCTTGGGTCACGTGGACAGTTGGTGCGCCGAGACCTGTGCTCAACTTGCCGGAGAATGCGCCCCTGGTCGCAGACCTCAACACATCGATCTGCAAGACCACATTCAGCTGGCTGGCGCGATACAAAGATTCCACCCGAAAAATGCGCCAACGGTCCTTTTCCTTCTTCGTTTCTGAGATCACCTTCGACCACAGCGAAAACATCATCAGCCAGATGAGCAGAAAGAGTGCAGTTGCAGACAGCGCCCCTCGCGCCCCAACACATACTCCTGCTGCGGGTTCCACCACCTCAACTTCGAGCTCTGACACGGAAAGCCTTTCATCCCCTAGTGCTTCCAGTGATGGAAGCGCGTCCTGACAACATTGCTGGAGTGGTTGCTTCCGAATTCCAAGTCTCGGGCCTGTTCATGTTTGACCAGCTGTCCGGCTCTGTGTCAGACTTGTGGAACTTTGTTTTGCACAGACTCAGAGACAGTGCGTCCATTGGTTCCTTGCAGCTGGCAAGCGCCCAGCAACTCGATGATATGTGCAAAAATGTGGAAGCACGCGCTGCCTTACTTTTTGGCCTGTTGTCTTTTTTTTGTTTGTTTCTTTGTGTTTGTTTGTTTGTTGGTTTCTTGGTTTGTTGGTTTGTTTTTTTGTTTGCTTTTCTTTGGTCACCCATGTCACGTCAGCAGGTCACATCAGGTCAGCATGTCATGGCACCTCACCACGTCACATCATGGCGTCATGATGTCAGGTGCCAACTTGTCCAACCGGGTTCACAGTGCTGCGCAATGGACTGCTTCGGCGCATTCCTNTACTTCACACATGTCCGAAGCTGTGATGTAACCTGTGCGCTTTCACTTCACACATGTCCAATTCGACTCTTTGGACTGGATGGGTCCGCAGTACCATACAGCGCTTTCCACATTCACTGGCCGTTGTTGAAGCGGCGAAGTCGTTCTAGAAATCTCTGACATAGAATCAGGTCTTTTGCATCTCTAGGCCATAGGTGCCTCATGAGTAGAACATCTTCTGGTGCCTCCTCGCCATGAACACTTCCAAAGATGATCCCATGTAGGTTTACAAAGTCCACATTCGATACAGCGACTCTCTATATGTGAAGAACGAAGGCGTACTTGCGGTGACTGCACTGCTCCTTGGATCAAAAGCCAGGAAAGTCCATCATTTTGAGCCCATTTGCAGGCTAGCTCACGGCGCTTTGGGTCATAGGGAGGAAAAGCATGCCCACTGAGTTCATGCCTCCCTGACAGTCCATAAAATTCATAGTGCAACATTCTGTAGGATTCGCGGACGTAGTGTCCAACCTTCTTCCAGGTTGCATCATCTTGCAGCTCTTGAAGCTCAAAACCTTGCCTATACAAATCATGCACATACTTCCCATTGATGTTTCTCCAATTGAATTCTCTCAGTGTGGAAGCAACGAATTGATCAAGCTGGCACTGAACCACCTCGATACTTTGCTCTTGAAGCTTGCCATTCCGCTGTGAAATAAGGCGCAATTGCCTCATGAGAGCCACCATTTTCAAAGATGAGTTTGCACCTGCCACCACACGCCTCATGTGTGGATTGGCATATGTGAGTTTGCCAATGGCTCTCCACATGCTTTGCTCTTGTTGTTTAATCCACTCATCCTGTGGTTTGGTGCTAATCCATCCATAGGCCAGTTTGGCCCTGCCAAAGATACCGATGTCCTTGACCTTACCATTGACTGTGGTGGGGAGTATACCAATCTTTCGGTATAGAGCTCCAACTCCATTGACTCTCTTCACAAGCTTTGAATTCTGCTGCTTCTCCTCATCAAAGTTACCAACGACGGTGCCCAAAACTTCAAAAGCACTGTCCGGTATGTTGATGTTCACCCTCCGGGATTTCTCGGAATTCTCCATCAAGTGATACTCTCTGGAGTGATGCAACCATCTAGCCTGCACCTCGTCGATCTCTTCCTCCGTGGCGGCGATTGCTGTTCTGTCATCCATGTATATTGAATGAAACACTGCTCGCCCTTGTTCTCTGAGATCTGCCTCAACCAACTTCTTAAGAGCCAGCATCATGGTGGCCATGACGATGCATGAACCTGGGTCGCCTTGTGGCAACCCCTGTGCGACCCGGTGTGGTTGTGGGAACACACCAGAGTCAATCATCACCCACCTTTTCATTGATTTCCACTGAGTGAAGAGCAATGAGTGCCATCGAGCGGTGCTGCTCGGCAACAACTCCTCAAAGACAGCCTGCATGACATTGATGTCTATCGTGTCGAAAGCGTGCCGGTAATCTAATGTGATTCCGTGCTTCTTCTTGTTCAACTCGTGAGCGATGATCGCAGCCATGGCTTCTGGGCCTTGTGCTCCTGGCATTCCTCCTGTGACGTTAGGTGGAAATAGCTTGCAGGACCATCCTCTTACCCAATCTGATCTCATCCATGTTGACGACCATGCCCGCCAGAAGGAAGACATGATAGCTATCGGACGAAACTGTCCTGCCTGCAATATTCTCTCTTCCTTCTTTGGTATGTGAACAAGCTTGCAGTTGCAAATTGGAGTGGGCACAGCTGAGAAAAGCTCCCAGCGTGCCATGACATTCCAAATGTCATTTGCTGCAGTCTCAGAAGCCGCAATTGTATTGAGTTCCTCTGCATTCCATCCATCAATTCCAGCACATCCTTTGATGGACCCCAATTGTTTTTGAAAGGAAGCGGCTGATGGTCTTCCTTCCTCAATTTGGTCAGGGTCGAAATCTTCACGCAGTACTTCAATCAACTTTTGGATTTTGTCTGGCATTTCATCCTGACTCCATTTTTGGCCTTCCCACAGATCACCCCAATAGTGATAAAGGGCCTCCGCAGATTGCATCTTCGTGGCTGTCACTCCATTCGAGGTGCGTATGGAAGGCGACAATTTGCTTCCTTTCTTGTTGATCCAACCAGACTTCTTCTTGATGTTGCGCCTCATGTTGGTCTTCCAATTACTCAAAGCATTTTGCATACTTTGCTTCTCCTCTTTATTGTGGATAGCTTCTTGTTGACGAAGCTCCTCCTGGACATCTCTTAAATTGACCTCATCAAAGCGGTTGTCACCATAGTGCTTCTTGTAGATGTTCTTTGTCTCCTTGTCAAACTTCTGTCTGCAAAGCCTCGCACATAGCTCATGCAATCTGCCAATGCGAACTTGCCTCCTCCTTGTTCTTTGATTGGTGCTCTTGGGGTTTGCTGGGAAACTCCTCTTGGCAATCCCACAGTCAAAGCCTTTGATGCTCAAATGATTGACAATGTGAACAACTCGTTGAATCTCCGCAAGGTTGCCAAAGTCTTCCTCTATCTCACAAAGCGCCAGACGATAGGCAGCGTTATAGGCCCAAGAAATCTGTGCACAAACCATGCACCATTCCAGATCCACCGCCGCTTGTCCACAATCATCAGGAACCTCATCCCAATCTTGATACTCTTCAACCATTTTGCAACTGTCCTCCCAACCTTTCTCTCTTCCAATGAGATAGGCCAAGTCAAAGAGCTCTTGCCAGCGATCTTGTTTCAACCAGAGCGGGCGTGAGAAGTTCACCTTCCCTTTAAATCTCCACTGGTTGGCATCCACTTTGTGTAGATGTTGGAATTTGCATTCGACTATCTTGTGATCACTCAATTTTTCGTCTCTGACCTGCATGGGATGCAGATCGAAGTTTGCCACACAATAGTCTATAGCCCGCGAACCAGACCATCTGGTGGATTGAAAGTTGGCTTCTGCTTGCCAGCCCCCCAGCACAGTGGCTAAGGTACCAATCCACGAGGCATGCCACTCCTCATTAAAGTCACCTGCAATCAGCCACCTTCCTTTCCAGGAAGTTTGTTCCCAGAAATCTTGGCATTTACAAACCTGCTGAGTGATATAGTCACTCCTGGGAGCGACGTAATAATTCATCACCAGGATGTGATCCACAGCAACGGCATGGAACTGGCCGCCTTCCCAGCTGCACTCGCCAATCCAGTTGGCCTCCAACTTGTCATCCACAAACGTGAGAATGCCACGATGCCACTGGTAGTTGCCACTGGTCTTACTCTCACCCAGCTTCCTCCCTCCAGTGTGGAATCCACGATATCCATTTCTTGTCATAACTCTCTGCAGTGCCAGCCATTGCTCATCAGTGCAGGAACACTCCTGCATACAGAGAATGTTGGGCCTTTCATGTTGCTCCAAAGTGTCCAAGAGATGCACTACCCTCCAAGCACCAGTCAAACCACTGGTGTTCACTGTCCAGAGGTTTAGTTCATATCCATAACCTTTCTTCTTTTGAATCTTGTGTTTCTTTCTTGTCAATTTCGCTTCGGCAGCGATTTCCCAATCAGGCTTCACTCCGTTTTCATCGGTTGCCATGCCACCCCGGAGGATGGTGTGCATGGCTGGCATTTTTCAACACTGCGAATGCCGTGAATTGGTGAAGCCCTTCTTGCTGCACCAATGCACTGCTGCTTCTGTCGCCTTCTTAATCTCATGCTGTGTCATTCCAAGCTTCTCGCGGGCTTCTGCATACATCTTGTTGTCCTTGATTGCATTCCAGAACTCAAGTCCTGGGCTATAGTCCTTTCTTCCAACATCACCTTTACAGATGATCCGTCTTCCTTGGTCTCCATCTGAAAGTCCTTTTCTGCATCTCTTGCAAACAGCTTGCAGCTTGCCCTTCTTCAAATTGGTCCTTTTGGCGAACTCAAAAGCGACAGGTTCATGCCCCTTTTCCACTGCCTTCTGCATATAGCTAGAGTTTTTGTACCAATCTGCATTGTATGGCCTGAACCTGCGAGCATAGTCACAGTAGTATTGCCGCATTGTGATGTCCCTTTTCTGCTCTCTGTGTGGGCAATCAAACCTCAAATGTTGCTTCTTGCTCAAGCGAAGCAGATAGCCATATGCATCACTGTGATTTTTCTTGGTCTTTTTGACTGTCAACTTCGGCAAAGCCATCTCACAGTATGGGCAGACAAACCCTGCCTTCTCCTGCCAGTCTTCCTTCTTCATGTTTTGAAAGGGCACGTGTTGCACGAGTCCAACCAAACCCATGCCAGCTCCTCTCCTGTTCCTTCTTGAATTGGCAGCAAGTGCATTCAGAAAGATTGCATAGTGCCTTGTTTTCAAGTGTTCAGTGATTTGCCTTGCAGCTCTGTCACGATTGGCAATGTTGATGGTTTCTTGGCATATAGGACATGCCCAGTGATTCTTCTTGCTTTTGCTGCTTTTGGCTGAACTTGCAGAAGCAACACTTTCGCAAATTCGCAGCATACGTTCATCGCTGCTGCATGCTCCTTTTGAAGATCTTCTCGTCGAAAATGTCCTCAGGAGCTCATCTATCTCATTCTTTCTGACTTTCCTTGGGGGTGTGTGGAAAGCTTCTTGATCTTCATCCTCGTTCTCATCATCAGTGAAGGTCTCATCCTCAAAGGGCCTCAGAAGTGCTTCATCCTCATCTTTCTGTGCAGTTTCGGCGTCCCAGGTCACGTCCTCCGTGTTGCCCGGTGCGCCTCTGCATCTCTTTCTAGGCTGCCCTCTTTTTCCACCACCTCTGCAAATGGTTGAAAGCTGTTGGGTGTCCGCCATATCTTGAGTCAGGTTGACAGGCACCTCCTGACTCTCCGTGTTCATCCATTCCTTCGGCCAAGACTTGCGTAGTGCCGGCTGTCGAAGTGCGAAGTAGTGTCCATGATGAAGTACAATTGGCAAGATGACCGGCTTGTTGGTCTCCTTACCCTTGATGACTGCAGCACGATGCCAGAACTCTTTGAGGTGTGTCTGATCTGCTCTTCCTTTGAAATTCCACACGATAATCGCGCATTGCTGCAAAAGTGCCGCACCAGCGAGTGTTAAACCACACACCCACCGCCGCTCCCGTGGAAGAACTTCTTCAACAAACTGTTTGAAGTCCTTTGCTGGGGGTCCACCCTCAGTGACCTCATTGGATAATGGGTCGTTTGTCCAACTGTCCTTCCATTGGTTTTGGTGTTGAACCAAATAATTCACCGTCTTAGCCCTCAATGTTTTCGACAGCGTCTCGATTCTTTCTGCAGCTTTATCATGACGTTGGGGGGAGTGGGCAGTGGCAACCATATAGGCTAAGGCCCGCCAACCACAGTCCCCACCTTTTTTCCAGGTCCTGTGCTACCACCCTGCAAAACCGGTTTGGTCTTGGGCGCAGTGGTCTTTGTCTTCTTCTTCTCTGGTGATGTGGCCTCTTCGCTCTTGCCCTCCTGCGTTCTTTTGACAGTCACATCATCTGTCTCCATAACAGTAGGTGCCACCTCAGGCTCAAACTTCTGCGTTGGGGAAACTTCAATGGGATCTTCATCAGCAGCCGACCACCATCTTGTTCCACGCATCTTTCTCTCCTTTTCCTTCTCTTCTTTCGTTGGCGTTCTGACTTTTTGCCAGTGCTGTATCGTGATATGTTGCACTTTGTCTGCATGCATCGTCTCATAGGCAAAGTTCATTTGCAGTGGGTGTTCCTCACACCTTCCCTGAAAAGCCCATGTCTTGAACTTCCCATTTGGCGGCTTTGGATTGCTTTCCACTGTCCACCCCACCTCCTGAAGCCATGAGCGAACACTCAAAGGACCCCAAAAGACTGGGATACCACTAACAGACCATGCTCTGTTGCGGACTGAATCATCTTCTTTGAGTATGCCTAGGAAGGCCCCTCCTCCAGATCTCCTCGCCATTGCAACTCCATTTGTAGCTGCCAGCTGTTGCGTTCTCTTGTAGTAGTCCATGGTGGACTCATTCTCCTCCACTTTCACCCAAGTCACAGGTGGTTGTGTTGTGACATCCTGTCGAAGCCTTGTGATGAAGGTTGCAGAGCAGCCAGAAAGACTGAGTACCTTCTCAACTTCAGTATCATTCACTGTGCAATAGCCACTTATAGTGTGCTCTCCAACAGACCATCCATGTGTCTTCAACTCTTGTAGCTTTCCTTTCGCAACCCCATGCAAAGCCGCCTGGGGGTGCTGCTTTAAACCTTCTCTTCTTTTCTCATCCTCGATGAGCCATAGGTCCACAATGATGCGCAGCGTTGTCTGCTTTTCAGCAGCTGGTCCATGCTTCTCCTTCTTGATGGGTTCAACACCTTTGACATCCGCTGCAACACCTGTCGTGGTCGCCACCACTGCACGTGCCAAAGCCAAGTTGCTCAGGTATGGGAGCCACAGCACTTGGTGATTCTTCACATTGTTTGGCTCTTCTTCACCAGTTCTCGTCACCATAATGACGGTGTTCACCAAAGAATGAGCAACAGCCAGGCTTTGGTATTCAGCCATCTTCTCAACATTCTCAACTATGACCACCGCACCGGATGGTTCTCTTCCACTTTCGAGCTCCTTCTCCATGACTTGCCAAGTCGTGATGGCTCTTGACGGCCATATCTTCATTAGGTCAAATCTTGGGAGCGCATCATTTCTCTTGCCCTTTTGTTGATTCTTTCCTTTGCTCCCTTTTCCCTTACCTTTTGTTTTCCATTCATCTGTTTTCGCTTCTTGACTTCTCAGCCTCTGCACAAAGTCCCCATAGAAACTTTGTTTGCTTTGTTGAGTGTTCTCTGCATTTGCTTCCCTGCTTGCTTCTGGGTCTGCCATTCTCTGACAGTCTTTCTCCAGTAGCACATGCAACTTCCTCAATTGCGATCTCATTTCACCTTTGGCGGGTGTCTTCTCTTGCCATTGTTTCGCCAATTGCGCTATCTGCTTCACCACTCCCTCAGTGGAATCTTCCTCTTGACTGGATTCCATTGACTTGCAAACTGCAGCCAATGCGTCCAAAGCACTTGTGAGTTGCTTGTTCTTTGTTGCATTTGCTGCTGCACCTCCTGCTCCACCTCTCAAAGCTGCTTTTCTCTCAAAGAACTCTGCGTAGTAACTTTTGCCACTTTCAATTGAATTGAAGGAGCTGTCCAGTCCTGCTTCAAGGTCAGCGTCCTCTGATAGCAGGTCATTGTCATCCACTTCATCATGTTCTTCTTCAAAGCAGCTGAGCATCTCCCCAGCTTGACTTTCATCTTCCTCTTCTTCATCCGCAAGAAGAGCAAACTTGTTGGCTCCTCCTCGCAACGATGCTGCTGCACCCGTTGCTGCTAATCCAGCGATATCCAGGCAGTTCCCATTGCAACATTGCTGCCTTCTCTTCCCAGCTTTGCCTCTCTTGAATCTTTTGTTAATGATCCAATCCTCATCAACCATGCCTCCAGCAACTGCATATGCTGGGGGTATGTCGTCTATGTCGGTGAATCTGACATCGTCATAATTCAGATATTCTTGTTCACCTTCATCTTCTCCATGCAGTGTCCTTCTGGCATCTTGTGCATGACATTGTTCATCTTTTGCTGCTGCATTTGCAACCCTTCCTGTGTCCCGGGGCACGTCCTCCGTGGAGCCCGATGCACATTCAGGTTGCGCAGCATCCTCCTTCTTCTCAATCACGTTCTCCATGTGCAGCCCCTGCTGCTGTAGGAAGTAACGGATCTGCACTTCTTCACTTATCCTTTCCACCATGGTCTCAAATGCAAAGACCCGAAACTTGTCTTGGTTCGACCCCAAGTCACCTTTGCTCTCACACCTCTCCTTGTAGAAGATCTGGAAAGCGAAGTCCAACACGAAGAGCTTTTGTTGCATGAAGCTCCTCCACCTTTCACCAAAGAGGTGCATTGCACCCATACCTTTGGCTTCATTCCAAACAATCTCAGTTCCCACAGCGAGAAATTTGACCATGTCTTCATCCTCATAGCTTACTTTGGGCCCATCAGCAGGGCTTTCACAAGCAGCCCTACCCTCAGTGTGCTGCTCATCAGCCATGCTTGAATTACCCACAAGTGCGCTTGAGTCATCCTTCTTCAGGCTGCCTGCATCTTCATGTACACCACCCATTCTTGTAGCTGACGTACTACTCGATGCACTTCCATCTTCCTTCTTCTTGGCAATCCACATTCTTCTTCCACCAGTGGATGAGGACGATGTAGCCACTCCCAAGCCATTCTTGTCCTGTTCTCCACTACTGCAAGAACTCATGCTATCCAGCGAAGTCATACTGCATGCGCTGCAAGAACCCATGCTATCATCCGCCTGTGCTGTTAATCTGCATCTCCCACCGTCCAGCTGTGACATTCTGCACACGCCGCCATGGTCCAATCCATCAGCACCAGCATGTTGTTCACCACCAAGCACCTGTTCGGCTGCCTTTAATCCTTCCACTTCAAGGTCATTGGTATCAGCAACTGTGTCAAGTTGTCTATTGTGCAAACTGCTCCAAGCACTCTGCACAGATTTCTGGTCTGTTTGCGCGTCACACTCAACTGAGCTTGACACCCGGCTACACCACGAGGAGGTAGACCCTTGTAGCCTTCACACATGTCCAAAGCTGTGATGTAAACCGTGCTTCTTTGTTTCTTTGTTTGTTTGTTTTGTTTGTTTGTTTGCTGGGTTGGTTGTTTGTTTACTTGTTTGGTGGTGGTGTTGAGATTGGTGTTGTGGTTGTGGTTGTTGTTGTGGTTGTGGTGGTTGTGGTTGTTGCTGTTGTTGTTGTCGTTGTCGTTGCCGTTGTGGTTGTCGTTGTTGTTGTTGTTGTTGTTGTCGTTGTCGTTGTCGTTGTTCTTGTTGTTCTTGTTGTTCTTGTTGTTCTTGTTGTTCTTGTTGTTCTTGTTGTTCTTGTTGTTGTTGTTGTTGTTGTTGTTGTTGTTGTTGTTGTTGTTGTTGTTGCTGTTGCTGCTGCTGCTTTCTGTGTGATTGCGGCTTTCTATGCCATCTTCTTGTTTTTGGCTTTGACCTTGTGGTCTTCACGTGACTGTGCTTGAGCTATTTCGACTGTTGGCTCCCTTGGCCATCTTGTCTTTGCTTCAGTTGGTGTCACGCATGCACACTTGAGTAGGTGTGCAATGGCTCCTTGCTAGTTAGTTCGTAGGGGTCCAAGTAGTAAATCTTAACCATGACATGCTTGCGCTTCCTGATGTCTTAATGGGCCATCTTGTTATATTTGCCCAGTTGGCATGCATAAATACGTTCTTTTCTTGCCCCTGTGGGAGGCCGAACCTTCTGGACCCCAACGAGACGGAACCTTACGGAGACTTGCCGAGGCCTGTTGTTTTCAAACGTTTGCTTTCTGTCATGTTCGTTCATGTCTTGGTCTTGGTGGCTTTCTTTGGGCCATTTTACCATTTTGCAAATCCTGCTTGTCTTTCTATTTTGGACAGGCGGCTACACCCAGCACAACCTACAGCTGCCTCGGCTTCTTCGTGCTGCGCAGTTTCGTTTGCCTGAAAATTCAGCCTCCTCGTCCTCTTCATTTGCTACCTGGCCATTGCCATTGTTTATCGTCAGAATGTGCACATCCCCCTGCCTGAAGATGCTGGCTTGGATCACAATAGGACTGTCAGCCCAAGTGCTTCTCCGAGGACCATTCCCACCGAAGGCGATACGGACGAGGAACAAGGCAAATTACTCCTTTGCCCCAGCCTCTGCAACAGTCTAGACGCCAAGTTTTGAAGGAAACCCGCAGAAAGATTAAAAAAAAGCTGGAAGCAGCGCCAGCAACCTGCTGCCAAAAGCAGGGCTGTCCCAAATATTCGTGATAGCGTTACTTTTTTACTTTTTGGGTCGTTCTTTAGGCCATCTTGTTGTTTGGCTTTGTTGGGGACATTTTTTTTGGTTGCATCGGCCAGCATATCATGCGGTGGCGGCCATTTCCGTACATAATTAATACTGCATTACGCTTCCCTTGGGAGGTCCTGTCTCGCCTCAACTTCTTGCTATTTCCTGCTGTTTTTTTTCCGCCCAATCCTTTTTAAATTTTATTAGATTTGATATGGTTATGATCCATCGATACTTTTTTGGAACATGTTTATTTCAAAATATTTTATGCTTGGTAGAGCATTATATTTAGCGGGCTTTTTTTGCGCCAAATGCCTACTAGTTCCTACTCCGGGATTTTTATATGCCACAGGATTACTTTTGCGCCCCGCCTTTGGGTGGCCTGGTTTGCATAAAGATTTCTGCTGGTACCTGCTTTTCCATTTTATAGGTTTGACATGATTAAGTCCTATATGGTAACTCCCTGGGCCATTTTTACCAAGAATAAATATTAAATTTAAATGATCGCTCCGTGGTTTTTTACATATATTTAACATTATTTGGATGATTATTTTTTGACCATTTTTAGCATTAGATAATTTAGAATAAACTAAAATCATATAATTCCTAAATTTTAATTAAATAATTTTAATTGTGAAATTTATTAACCTTGGAAGTATGAATAATAAATTGCATATTGCGATATTATTTATGCACTCTGGCGGATGCAGAATCAATCGCCATGCCGCACGGCCTTCCGCGTTAAAGGCCGAAATCAGAGTTGCCTGGGAGGTCGTGAACAAGAATTTGATCTAGAATTAATTTTTGGAAAGGTTTTGTTTGTATAGTCTTTGAAATAGAAGTAATAATTTTCCTGAAAAGTGTTTTTTTTCCTCGACTTTATTTTTTACAACTCCCTGACTATAATTTTAAAATTAATTTTAATTCTTTATATTTTTATTACTACCCTTTTGCAGTAGTATTTGACAAACTGCAAAATTTTTCCAAAATATTATTAGGTGATTTTATACCTTTCACTTTTTCGCACAGGTAATAATATTGAATTTTCTTTATGTAAACCATCCGTTCCAACAACCATCTTTTTGTGACAGCGGTTTATATTTTTGGGAATGACACAGCAGTGCAGGTTTGCCCGGCAAAGCTTCCCGTAATAATAAAATGCCGATATTTTTTTTTTTCNTACGGAGCTATTACTTTACGAAACTAGTACTTTACTGATGTGTTTCTTTACGGAACTCTTACTTTACTGATCTGTTTCTTTGATTATTTTTAAAAGTTCGTAACTCGGAAGTTTCTCATCCAAACTTCCTTTGATTATGCGAATTTTTGCCTAAATGTTTACGTCCACCTTCCTACTTAAGTCAGGACCCGAATAGACCTAAAACAACGCACAAAAAAATTAAGATCTGTTAATTTTTTGCTTTAAAATGTTTTTTCTTGGAGGGAGGGCAGATTTTTGCGGAATTTGAATCCATTATTTGCAGCAAAGTTTTATGGATTTCAACTGTCACCTCCCCGTTTGTAAAACGTTTGTTAATAATACGCACATCATTTCAACCTGTGATACGCACATCATTTCAACCTGTGGCCTCGGTCGATGCATCCTTTTCCTTGTTTGCAAATATAGGACTAAAATCATGGGCTATTTCCTTTTGGTTGTCACGATTTCGTGCACCCAAAGAAGCAGTGAAAAGATGTATTTGCATGGATTTGANAGGGCAGATTTTTGCGTAATTTGAATGCATTATTTGCAGCAAAGTTTTATGGATTTCTGCTATCTCCTCCCCGTTTGTCAAACGTTTGGCAGTAACAAGTACATCATTTCAACCTGTAGTCTCGGTCGATGCATCATTTTCCTTGCTTTCAAACAAAGGACTAAAAACTTGGGCAATTACACTATGGTTTTCACAATCTCGTACACCCAGACAAGCAGTGATTAGGTTTATTTGCATAAATCTGAAATTGATCTGTGGAAGTGTTTGGCCGGTAATACGTAGGAGCGATTCAAAACGATGTCCAGGATATTAGAATTAGAAACGTGTGTTTGGCATGGCTAATTAACACGGGCGGTATGTGATATTTGCCCCTAATATGATACTGAAGAGTGTATTTATTCAAAGACACCAAAAAATGTATATATTATTACAATTCATTTGATTGGCTAAAATGGATAAAAATCTAAAGTAAACAAAAAAATATTGCACACTATATGATCCAGGTTTGGAAATGCCACTCCACCCTCGCCCAATGTAACGTATCCATCTTGACCCCCTTCCCCCTCTCCGCGCTGTGGATGTGGGTATTCTTGTGGATAGGAAATGCCCTTGTCCTCGCATTGCCTCATAATGATAGATATTGAGTGATCAGGATTAACGGGACTGTGGAATATGGATGGGTCAAACTGGAAGATGCTTGGTTCAAGCTGCGCTTAGTGCAGCGATGCTAGCTTATGCAGCCAAACAAGCCTGTTATTTTGTCCGCGGATAGAGAGACTCTACTCGGCGGCCTGACTAAGTCCTATGGTGCTTTGATGTTGCGCCTCCGGCAAGACCAGGTCAGGAGATCAGGGGGCGCTGACAGTGTTCGCGGCTTGGTGATTGACGGCCATGTCGAGGCGGGAGCTCGCAGACGTTGTGGAGTTCCTGGCAGCGCTGCTGCCCGCTGCGAACCATTCAAGGCTTGGTGCCTACAAGCTGCCCTCGGACGCCGGCATACCAGCAAAAAAATTTGTCGCTGGCATCAAAGATGCATCGCCAAGTTTGCGCAAGGAGATACTGCCTTTGAATTTGTTTCGCGTAGCAACTCTCTGGCCAAAACTCCGATGACCTCTTGGCGATCCAGCTCTTGTCCACAGAGAACGCACCATACAGCCGGAAGCTCAGCCAGCTTACTCCCTCAAATATGGATTTGCAGGGATACTTGACCACGGATTTCTTCAAGCAGCAAGCTGCGCTGGAGAAACAAATCCAAGATTTGGATTGCCAAACGCACAAAACTGGTGGTGGCAAATCTCAACGAAGCGGCGGCTTACTGGTTGCACGCCGCAAAGACCCGGACTCATAGCGCATGTTTCCGAGTATCAAGGCCCAGAATCATTATCCCAACGTTATTGCTTTCTGGCCTCCTTGAATCCGTCATATCCTTCCATGTGCATGTGCATTCATGATGATGGGTGCCACCTGCGCCGCTATGCTGAGAACCGTCACTTGTCAGCCGGCTGCTTCTTTCCTCTCTTCCGCGCCCTCTTTGTCCTTTGTGTTCAATGTGGGGTTCCATCACATTCTGGGAACAAGAAAATATATTCTGTAACATTCGAGTCGTTTACTTGTTTACGTCTGCATTTTTTAATTTGTCAGTTTTTGCGTCTGGTATGAATTTTTAGGTTCAACTTGTCCATGTCCTTGCGCAATCCACGTTTGTTGTTGCTTTCAGGCAAACATTGGGGACCATTGGCTGTATTTTTAGCTAACCTCCACATGAAATTTATCATTGACAAATTCCATAGTTTGGGTCACGTGGACAGTTGGTGCGCCGAGACCTGTGCCCAACTTGCCGGAGAATGCGCCCCTGGTCGCAGACCTCAACATATCGATCTGCAAGACCACATTCAGCTGGCTGGCGCGATACAAACATTCCACCCGAAAAATGCGCCAACGATCCTTTTCCTTCTTCGTTTCTGAGATCACCTTCGACCACAGCGAAAACATCATCAGCCAGATGAGCAGAAAGAGTGCAGTTGCAGACAGCGCCCCTCGCGCCCCAACACATACTCCTGCTGCGGGTTCCACCACCTCAACTTCGAGCTCTGACACGGAAAGCCTTTCATCCCCTAGTGCTTCCAGTGATGGAAGCGCGTCCTGACAACATTGCTGGAGTGGTTGCTTCCGAATTCCAAGTCTCGGGCCTGTTCATGTTTGACCAGCTGTCCGGCTCTGTGTCAGACTTGTGGAACTTTGTTTTGCACAGACTCAGAGACAGTGCGTCCATTGGTTCCTTGCAGCTGGCAAGCGCCCAGCAACTCGATGATATGTGCAAAAATGTGGAAGCACGCGCTGCCTTACTTTTTGGCCTGTTGTCTTTTTTTTGTTTGTTTCTTTGTGTTTGTTTGTTTGTTGGTTTCTTGGTTTGTTGGTTTGTTTTTTTGTTTGNGTTTGTTTGTTTGCTTTGCTTTGGTCACCCATGTCACGTCAGCAGGTCACATCAGGTCAGCATGTCATGGCACCTCACCACGTCACATCATGATGTCATGTCACGTCATGATGTCAGGTGGACTGCTTCGGCGCATACCTTACCCATGTCCAAACCTGTGATAACGCCCGTCCTCACAGCGCTACGCAATGGACTGCTTCGGCGCATATACTTTACACATGCCCAAACCTGTGTGATGACATGTGCGTTCAAAGTGCTACGCTATACATACTTTACACATTCCCAAACCTGTCACAACGTTCGTGGTCAAGGTACTACGCAATGGACTGCTTCAGTGAATGCCATACACATTCCCAAACCTGTGATAACGTTCATGGGCAAGGTGCTACGCAATGGACTGCTTCGGTACAGGCCATACACATGCCCAAGCCTGTGATGACATTTGTGCTCAAAGTGCGCCACAATGGACTATACTTCGGTACATATTTCACACATGTCCAAAGCTGTGATGCAACCCGTGTTTTAAATACTACCAAATGCACTGCTTCCGTACATAGTTCACACATGTCCAAAGCTGTGATGTAACCCCCGTTCAAAGTGCTACGCAGTGGACTGCTTCGGTACATATTTCACGCATGTCCAAAGCTGTGATGTTAACCCGTGTTCGAAGTGCTACGCAATGGAGTGCGTCGGTACATACTTCACACATGTCCAATGCTGTGATGTAACCCGTATTCAAAGTGCTACACAGTGGACTGTTTCGGTACATACTTCATACATGTCTCAAGCTGTGATGTAGGTTGGACTGCTTCGGTACATACTTCACACATGTCC
>DF241735.1:0-64141 GCA_000507305.1 Breviolum minutum Mf 1.05b.01
GATCTTCCTGGACCGGAGCCAGTCGAGCCTGCCGCTCCTGCTCCGAAGATGAAGAAGAGAAGGAAGTGCTAGTACCGGATTTGGATGGAGCTATAGCCCACGGACCTTATCCTGGGAACGCTACTTCTCACTCATTCTCACATTTCCCACCTGTGGTCTCCGGACGGGAGACCTGGTGGGTTTGTGCCAACTGCTAGCCCTGTTGGTACGGCTGGATTTGTGGTCCACCTGACAGGGACCATTTTGGATCTGACCCAGAAACCTCTGGGCTCATTTTGACACCTGCCAACAGGCCAGAGTTGCACAAACTGGCACCCAAACACAGAAGGAAAAAGTACTGCTGCTTCTGCTGCTTGGGTGCTGTCTGAGTGTTAGTTCCGTAGGACTTTTCTCGTGACTTGCTGACATATATTAATATTATCAACTTAACATTTATTATTTGAAAAGGTTCAAACTTCAAACCCACGAAATTAGCTCCACATCGCATGAATTCGCATGAATTCTGCGAGGTGGTTGTACCTGGCGCTTGTTATCTTGAGATGATCCTTGCTGGTGTGAAAGCTCATTTGGGAGCTCAGGTAAGAAAGTTTGCCAACTTGCCGTTGATTCGTTGATTGGAAACGCATCTTTCTGCACATTTCTCTTCATTTTCCAAAATTTGAGCAGGAAGCCTGGTGCATCGAAAACCTGGGCTTTGCCAAACCATTGGTCTTGCGACTCTCGCAAGATGGTCATATGGAGGACCTGTGAAGTGCAAGATGCTTCAAGAACTTCAAGATGACTTACGAATTGAGGTACACTGATGTGCAGTATTGTACATCTTCAATTCTGCATACGTCATGTGATTTGTGCAGTTTGTTCATCGTTTGTTCCATTATTCTCAGAGGCTCTTGAGTCATTAATGTCAGGGAATGCCTTTACCCAACCTTTGGCTCAAAAAATTGCTCCGAGTTTCCCGAAAATGAATGGAGCTTCTCAGGGTGCGCTATGGAGCCTGACGAGGAGGCGCGCCAGATCTTGACAGAGGCCGAAGACTTGCTGGTCTTGGGAAAGATCCGCGAAGCCTTGGAACAAGCACAGATTGCCCGAGATTATTATTTGGACTCTGGTGATTTAGGAAGTGAAGCTGAGGCCTTTCGAATTGAAGTCTTAGCCAAACAGGATGATGGAGAATATGGTGCAGTTACGGGAGAACCCACCGTCAAAGCACCTGACATTGACCTTCTCTGTGAGATTGAGCTTGCAAGGGCTCAAGCAGCAGAATGTTTGAAGGCAGAAGCAGTTCTTCTCTATACTTTGGTTGAAGTCAATGTGACTCGGCCATCACACAAAATGCGCTCAACCAGCAGGATGTGGTGTGAGGATGCTCAAAAGCTCTTCCATGACTTAGGTGAAACCTTTTGGGAAGGTCGAGCAGCTTTGATGATGGTGAACGTACTTCACAAATTCCAACAACCTCAGTTGATGCACAAATTTGCCAAGGAAGCTTATGATCTCTTCGGAAAGGTGGGAGATCAAAAGCGTCAAGGTATGTCACTACATGCCACTAGCTTAGCATATCTCAATGAAGGCAACCCAGCTGCTGCAGTAGAAACCGGTTGTAAGGCTTTAGCTATTTATCGAGACATCGGTGATCGGCGTTTAGAAATTGCTGAGCTAAAGACCATCGCAATTTGGCGCATGACTTTAGAAGGGAAACAAGGGAAAATCGCGGCACGAGAGGCTGTGGAAGCTGTTGAGCTTGCACGGAAATATCCTGAACCAAATCAGGAAACAGTGACGCTTCATGTGGCCTTACAAGCTTTGTTGAGCATTGGTGAACGTAAGCAGGCCAAAGAAGTTGCTCAAGTATCCCTGAAGCGCTTTGAGAAGGATCCACGTTTGAATGTGGAGGTGGCCACTTTGAAGGTTTTCTTGTCACAACTCCAAGGAGAGACAACCAATGAGATGGACCTGGTGGAAGGTATTAAATCTCGAAAACAACAGATGCACATGTTGATTGATCTTGCAAAATCTCATGTGAACTATGGTAGGTTTGCTGAGGCTGAACCTTTGGTCAAGGAGGGTTTAGAACTGGCTCGTGAGTTCGGAAAGACTTACCGAGAAGCTATGGCTTTGAAAATCTTGGCAGAGATTCATTTGGCAAAAGGTGATCATTTTGAAGCGATATCTTTGGTGAAGAAATCCAAAAAGATCTCTGTGAAGGATGGTGACAAAGAAGGTCAAGCAAATGCCTGGCTCTTATTGTCACGTTGCCACTCGGCTGCCAAGAATCATGACGAAGCTCAGATTTGTTGTAGAGAAGCGCATTCTCTGTGTGAAGAGACCAAGAATTTTCAACAGGAGCTGGAGGTTTGGCAGCAGGTAGTGGAACTTCACATGGCTACATCCCATTATGATGCTGCATTACAAGCTGCAGCCAAACGATTAGAGGTGGCACAACGAAACAAGGCATCAGTGAAGGACCAGGTAGAAGCCTTGGATGTGATTTGTACCCTTTTTTTGGTGCAGAAGAATGTCCAGGAAGCTGAAAAGTCGGCCACTGAAATGCTTCGTATGGCCAAACTCAATGAAAGTTTGATTGATTTGGAAATTGCTGCTTTGGTGCAGATGGTGCAGGTGAATATCTTGCATTTGTCAGAAAATCAGAAAACTCGTAGTTTTGCAGCCAAAGCGGTCCAATATGCAGACCAAGCCTGGGCTCTTGCATCAAGGGATTCAGCAGGTTTGGATTATAAGAGTTCTGCCAAATACTGGCAGGCAGAAGCCTTAGTTGCTGTAGGTCGACATATGGAAGCCTTGACAGCAGCAAGAGATGCTGAATCTTTCTTTAAGCAGATGGTGGTGAAAGATTCCGGGGGCTTGTTCCGAAGTGTTCTCTTACAGGGTCGTTTGGAGAGAGCTTTAGGCAAATTGGAGGAGGCCAAGCAGACAGTGGAACGAGCTGTGCAACTAGGCACCCAAGCTGGCAACAAATCCTGGCAGCGAATGGCGGAAGAGGAGTTGATCAACATCTCTCGGCCGCCTGTCATGGAGGATGACGAGCTGGAAGTGCCATCCGGACCAAGGGCCGGTGCTGGTGCTGGTGGGATTGCACGTGGTGCGCTTTCCGCTGGTCTAGATCCAAGCATGGTCCGAGGGAAGCTGTTGCAACATGTCCAAAGTGTCTTGACGGAGGATGGAGCGGTGGATGGTGATACTCCATTGATGGACATGGGTCTTGATAGTCTCTCTGCCATGGATCTTCAGAATCTCATTGCTTCTTCCTTTCCCTTCAGTGGTTCATCCAACACCATCCTCTTTGATTTCCCCACCATTCGTGAGCTCACAGCTAACTTGGTGGAGCTAAGCAAGGAAGCTGGTCTTTGACTCAAAGTCTAAAAGCACTTGGTGAAGGCAGAAGTTGGCACAAGTCCTGACAAGAAATCCCTCCATCTTCCGAGACTCGTTTTGAGGGGCGTTGTTGCACAGAAAAATGCAAGCGAAAACACCTTCCTGCAAGAGCTTGTGATCACATCACGCATCTTCACTCATCTTTACACACTCTGAATTATTCCAACATTCCTTGCATCTGTTGAATTATAGACTAGTAACTAGTAACTAGAAACGTAGTGAGTATGAACTCAAGCAGGTGATCCGACGGAATTTTTACTGAACGTCTTCCTTAGTTTCATCGCTTCAAGGAAGAGTTCTGAGTAACTGAGTTCTGCTAGGAGCCAGTGCAGCTTCGTTTGCTCATTTGGCCGGATGGTCGACTGGAGGCTGTGTTGTCACTGTCTGGTTGTTTCCAGATCTTTGCTGAACGAAAATGTGTTGGGCAGCCAGGTCGAGAGTGAAGTTGGGGATGATGAGGCTGTAACAACCCATGTAGAGGCAGGGATGGCTGTGATGAACTGAGAAAAGTCAAAACAACATGAAAAAACCTTTGGATTTTTTGGTTGCAGGCAAATCTGATCCAGCTGCAAGGGGGCTGGCAAAAGAATCAGATTGAGAAAGACAAGCACAACTTGTCGCAGCTCCGAGACATGTGTCCGGAAGATGTGCAGGACTAAGTTGATTGGTGAAATCAGGTGACAAAGATTGTCACAAGCTTTTCTTTGCCTCTCTTGGACTTCTCTGACTCAGATTTCTCAAGACTTCTAAGGTCGACATCGATTTGATGTACTCTTTTGGTGTGAAGAGCGGATTGCCTTTGCAACGACGCTTCCGTTGCGTTCGCCAGGTGCAAGCGTTGTCGATGCATTGTCGTTATGTGTCGCTATGTGTCGTGGTGCCAGCATTTTGCCCCGTACGTCCACGCATGCACAGATCGCACAGGTTCAGGTGCAGAAGGAGGGTTCCGAGCCTTATGGACTTGCCAGATTGGAGATGGAGCGTGATGGTGCGTCCCAAAATGTGAAAAAAACTGTGAAACTAAGTGAGTGAAACTAAGTGAAACTCATTGTCATTCATTTTCCATATCGGTCGCTTTGGCTGAGATTCCCAGGTACTCAGTTAGGCTTCTTCTTGGGGCCTTCTGTGATCGACAGTTCCTTCCAAGCGCTCATGGCCTTGGCTGACCCTGATGTGGGCATCGGATCCCTCAAGATTCCACTCTCCATCAAGAGGCACTTCACGGTGGATCCGGGCATTGAAATCTCATAGCTTTAGTCGTGATATTGATGAAGATGATGGAAGATTTGTTTATTGATGCATGTTAGGTTTTTGATTGTTTACGTATTTTACGTGCTATTCATGAGATTATATCATTATATCTATGAAATCTTATGAATCAGTATTCATGGCGCTGAAATCTTATGAATCTCACACCTTAAGATGCAGCCGCAGCCGAGAAATTACGATTCTTCTGCCTGAGATGTGAACTGTTGAAGGTTGCAGCCGACCGGTCGAGCATACTCTATTGGAGTTTGGTCACATTTCCAACTCTTGGACTGGACGGAGCATTCCACCGTCTTCAGGCACGTCTTTTGACACTTTGAATTGTGAGTCGGATTTGAACTGCCTGCCCTTCGACATTGATATAGAACTGCGCAAGAGTTTTGATTATAGGCTTTACGACTCCTAAAGCAAACACGTAGTGAACAGGTGTCGAGTAAGACTGATCATGACTTATCATGACTTACTAAATTGTCACCAAAACTCCCTGAGCCTTTTTGATCAGGTCTTGGATGATCAATGAAGCGGGTGAAAGTGTCTTGTACTTTGACTCGGTGCACTTGCAAGAAGTCCGTGATGAACACTTGCAGAAGGCTTGGAAGCGATGGAGGGTAGATGACTAGCTGCAGACAGCTTATAGATAACCAAATGATATCGAAAGACTTCTATAGAATTCATGTCTGGAAATACATTTGACCTACTGAATCATGTAAGATCTCTCTCATGTTTACAATATAAGTGCTACATTGATGAACAATGTATGAATCATATGACAGTCTGGCATTTGACATCATTTGACAATTTAACAGTGAATCTGATCTTGGGACCGGAGTCTATGAGGCTTCAAGGGCATGGAGACGACATGACTAGAAAGACTTTCCGTAAAAACCTGTGAGGTTTTGCAAGCCTCCGGGCGCCTGGGTGCAGAGCAGCAAGCCTTGTACTCCACAATTTGGCGGCCCTTGGATGTCAGCCCTGTCGAGCACTTGGGCTCGTGGCATATGCATACTGCGGCTTAAAGCGTAAGTTCGTCCACACATCCACACTTCACCGTCATTTTTTTTTGAGGTTCAGAAGCCGAAAGATGGTTGGTTGGTTCTTGGCAGAGTTGAAGATATCAGGACTTGCATGCTATTGATTGCTATTGCATGCTTGAAACATTTCAAAGTTGTCAAACCTCTCTGAATGTCGAATTTGTTTTAATGTTATGCTTGTGACAACTGTGGATGCTTTGTTTGGCGAGGATCTCTGGTTTGAAAGAAGCCGGTTGCCACTGCGTTCCGCATGGCACTTCCAAACAGTGTCTCAACTACAGCGATGAATCCGCTGGCCTCTCAGTGGAGGGACTTAAGCAAGCCCGACGGAATAGACGGCAGGAAACACACTTGAACACACTTGAACAAGTGATAACCTGAGTGCAAAGGAGATTCTTTGTCGACCAAGGCCTTGGAAGCTCTTCTGCAGAAGTTCCAAGTGGTCGTCTTTGTGGGTGGATTCTCTCAAAGTGGAAGCACCACGTGTGAAGGATCGCATGGCACTGAAGATGTGGACGTTTTGGTTTTGGCACTTCACCTTTGCCGTATCTCAGCTGCAATGTCGACTGACAAAGGGAAATTAAAAAACAAATCAAAGAATATCAAAGAGATATATCATGACATATTTTTATTACATATACAATATAATATACCATACCAACCATGTTTTTTTCCACAAAAAGTGGCAGAACTTCATGGTGCGATATCTCCGAGGTGCGACCGCCCGTGTGGCGCGTGTGGCGGCCTCGGAGGCACGGCCGCTGCTCCTGCTGACGCGGAATGAAGCCTTGGAGCCGATCCACAAGGGGCTCTGGGGCTTCGCGCGAACGGTACGACTGGAGGAGCTTTCGGTTGTGATTTTTTTCATGTGAAGTACCGGTAATTCTGGGGGTGTTTCTTTTTGTAGATGTGAATCTGTGAACCTCTTTTTTTGAAAAAGATTTTGGGCATCCATTTTTCCCATCATTGTTTCATCTTTTTTTGTGGAAGTGGACGGGTGTCACAGTGTCGTGTTGGCTTTGGGGAGTATTGTCCTTGTCCCGATGTGCTGTTGCATTCAAGTTGAAGACTGGAGGAATCCAATGTTCGAATTACGTGCATAGACGCGGAGCAAGCTGGTGTCGTCCCTGCTATTGAAGCTGGACTGGCCACGTAGGAAGGCTCAGATGCACATTGGACATTGATTTGCACGGTTCATTTGAATACATGGAACTTAGGCTTCCTTCCCAGTCTGAGGAGGAGTCCGAGCATCAATCTGATTTTTATTTGGACATATTTGGATAAAGATGTTTGTTTAGAGCATCTGTCTAAATGTGGCTCCCAGTCGAAATGTTGTATTTTGATGTATCTTGATGTATTTTGTAAGAAAGATTAGAAAGATATGAAAAGCGTAGGAGCTCTCCTTCCAGAAGACCGGAGAGGCGCATGATGCGACATACACACATTTCCAAGTTCGCTGCATTCGAATCAAGTCATTCCTTCCCTTGAGTTTTCGTTTATGTAACCGTTATATATCGTTGTAAGAAAAACATCATGAGTCACAAGTGGATCTAGGAAAACAATGAAGAATGGGATCTCTTGCATCTTTGAACGCATTTGCAATGGTTCATTGTGATTCGTTGACTCCGAAAGGCATGGACCTTATCTTGCAGCCGCCTCATCAGAAGCAGCCTCCCAGCTCGTGCACCCATTCGATTGAATATGCCGTTTCGTGGAGCATTGCCGTGGCCTCGGTTGAAAATCAGATTTGACTCAGGTGGAGCATCTTGAAGATCAGATTTGAAAATCATTTCATCAAATTCTGAGTGACGAGATGGGTTTCATGGAATTTCATGGAATTTTGGTGAGTCACCAACCCAGAGATATCGACCATTTTGCAATGCGGCAGAGGACGGGGCTGAGACCGGTACCACAGAACATGCGGCAGCCCGTCGTCTTGGGATCAGCTCAGCTTCGAATTCGCGCAGTTGGCCAGTCCCTCAGTTCGGCATTGGCACGGCCTCAACTTTTGTCTCTCAAGAGTCAAGACATATCAAGACGATAAGATCTTTGTTTCTGTAAGGTCTGAACTTCCGAGATGTCCTGAATGTTTGCTCAGACATGTTTTTGCTGACATCGCATTCACAGCCAATGGCAGCAAAGAATTTGTGTATCCTGTGTGTTCTGTTTATACTTGTCGTATGACTCTGAAACGTTGTGTTTTTGGCCAGGTGATGGGATTATATCCAGGAGATCCGGGTCCTCCTGGTGCAGACTGTGCTGGTACGATTTTGGAGTTGGGCGAACGGGTCAGACACTTGAGGACCACAAGAGTTTGATGCAGGTGGACCCTCGTGGGGCGAAAAAGAAGTGTGGTCCTTCGTCAAAAAAGTAAATTGCTAAATGGCAAGCGTTTTCGTCGCGCTTCCGCACTCACAAGTGCGTTCAATTCGACACCAGGACCGGAGAGGATGTGTTTGGTGAAGCGCCTGGCTGCTTAAGCACCTATTGCCTAGCTCCTTCGCAAGAAACTTAGAACCCGATGCCGAAACACGAAGATGTCTGAAGATCCTGGAATTTCACTCCATTTGTGCTTCATGTTTCTGGATCCAGGTCTCTCTTGACGCAGAAACCCCCAAGTTGGTCTTTCGAGGAGGTGTCGAAGTGAGAAAAATTCTGTGAAGGGCGCATAAATCGGATATACACAGAGATCTTCAAATCTATAGCAGTCTACAGCCGTATAATGGATCTGGAAGGTACACAGATGAGCTATGAAAGCTCAGAAAGTGAATCAAAAACCTGGAATCCGGAGCAAGCATCGGGCATGAACCGAGTTTTTAATTCAGGGGTTTAAATGCATTTCATAATTTTCATGGTTATTGAATACCATGAAGATTCAGCAGCTTGCTGACATTTGCCCAGTCACAGAACATGGATCTGATATGATCTGATATTTTCACAGTGTTGAGCAAAGGTGGCTGCGAAGCAATTTCTTTTAAACCAGAATAACTGAGACCAAATCTGCGGTCGTTGACATCCTTGGCTTTCAGGCTTGCACCATGCCTGTGATCTTCGTCACCGTAGAGGAAGCCTTGGGAGACCTTGCGCAACTGAAACAGGGAGAGCGCGTCGTGGCCACAGAACGCATGGAGTGAAGGTTACAACACAAGCGCATTGAAAGCACATGGAAAGCACGGCCCAACTGCAAGATGTTTGATGAAAGTTACTGTCAGAGCTGATGAAAATGAGGTCTTGATTCATGCTGCTGCTGGTGGAGTTGGTTTGGTTGCTATCCAATACGCAAAGTATGTGGGAGCAGAGATTTTCGCCACTGCAGGGGCTGAGGACGGCTTGGGTTTACGTCTTCTCTGATCTTGCTGTGACTTTGGCACTTTGACAGTTTAAGGGGTCTTTGTATGTGACAGAAATCCATTGTGGACTCTTGTTACTTGGAGAGTTTTTTCTCAAATATGATTGTTGGTTGGATAGAACACACTTCCAGTTTCTTTTCCGTTGTTTCAGGAGAAGCATGCGTTTTTGCGAAATTTGGGTGTGAAGTACATTACCAGCAGCCGCAATGGAGACAAGTTTGAAACAGACATGAAGACCTTCCTGGAGCAAGACGGTGCTGAGGGAGTGGATGTAGTCTTGAACAGCCTCAGCCACGATGACTACATCTCACGTTCCCTTTCCTTCTTGAAGAATGGTGGTCGATTTATTGAGATTGGCAAAAGAGGCATTTGGACTCACCAGCATGGAGCTGAGTTGGAGAATTTGATGACTGGCAAGATGTATGTATGTTAATATGACGGTATATTATTATGAATATGATTGTATATGTTAAGTGTGTGTGTATCTTATTATGTTATGTGCTGAGTTATGTGCCAGCCGTGTGTATGTCATGCGTGTGTCAGCCGAGGCAGATGTGGGAAGCTCGCAAAGATGTGATGTACGAAAAGATTGCCGCCGACACCATGATGGAAAAGGAGTCCTGGAGGTGTCGGATTTGGTTGGATCCATCGGAGTCTTAGACGCTGAGATGAGGAGACATCTCAAAATTCACTGACAAATCTCAGAGTCAATATCGTTATAGATACATCAATCATTGAATTGGATCGAAGATTGAATCCAAGATGTTCTAAAGGTGCTCGAGGGGTCTTCCAAAGGTGTTCCAAGGCTTTTGTTAGTTTTTGAGTCTTGAAGGTACAATGCCTACTTGAAGAGACTCTTGACGCGAGTGGAAGCTGGTGCATTGACCCCAATCAATATGCACATCTTTGAGGGCTTGGAAGAAGGCAGGATCGTTCAAATGAGTGACAACTTGGAAGAAACAGCATTTGTCAACACGAACTCCATGGTAGAATATCTGTCAATGATACCTAAATATGCATGACATGAGATCAACATGTTGTTTCAAATTTCAAACCTCATTATTTTGCTCCTTGAGTACAGGTGTGCATGCACTGCAGTTTTTGCAGCGGGCGCAGAACATTGGAAAGGTTGTGATCTCCCAGTCTTGATCTGAGACATGCTTTTTTGAATGAGGATTGCTGTATGAAAGCAATGTTCCTCATTGCAGCTTCTATACCTATTGCATTTGGACTGCCTCGATTGCAGTTAGTATGTGCTGGCAAGCGAGGCCTAGCAAGATGTGCCGGGTTGCCGGGACGCACATTCTCAGTGGTGGCACTGGTGCTCTTGGAATTGCCAATGCCTCAGACACTTTTGGAGCCATCTCAGCTATGCCTATGATGGCTATCCATCTTCTCGGAGTGTGGGTTTTGCCAGGTCACTGCACAATTCCTGGCTGAAGAGGGAGCCAAATCCATTTGCCTTCTTTCAAGGGGTGGCCGAGCTCCAACAGAGGCAAAGAGTGATTCCGAATTTCCGATTCCCGGTTTAAAATGTTATATCGTTATATCATTATATCTGACACCTCAAACCGCTTTTAATGGAGGTGCAAGGACGCTGGGAGTGGCTGCAGGCACTCGGTTGCGTCCAACTTGGCTGCTAAGAACGAAAGGTGGTTCATCTTTGTCAATTAGAGAATCTGTGACCCAGTTTGAGTCTGATTCTCAAAATCTGTGATCCTGAAGGCCAGTGCCATCAATGTGATGGTGAAGCGTGGTGATGTTTCGGAGGAAGTGGCTGTTAAGACCTTTGCTGCAGATCTCACAAAGTCAGGTCTGTCACTTTGGGAAGCTGTGTTGTGCTGTCTCTAGCTGTTTCTGACTAAGTATTTCAATATATTTTCATTAGTTAGAAGTTGCAAAAGGACATTTTTTCCCTCTCTTTGGGGTCTTATTTTGCTAGATATCGAAAATGACCTCAGCGACAGGTCCTTGCGCTTCCTTGCTTCACCTGGCTGGAGCATTGGCAGATGGAATGCTACCTGCGTTGGACAGAGAGATGTTCTTGAAGCTAGGGCCCCAAGTGAACTGCAAAAGTAGATGTGGCTGTGGCATGACGTAGAGGCTTGTAAGATATTGGTAAGGCATCCAAGTTCCTATATATAACATCCTATAAAGATCCTATAAGTATTTTTCTTTTTATAGCGAGTTGTAGTGAAGTTGGAAGTACTGTAGTTGGGCGCCTTGCAAATATAAGCATTCAGAAATGATCATATTTTTGAATTCTCTGGCAATCGTAGCATAAATCTCAATGTTCTTCTTATTTCATTCATCCACTTTCACCAACAATAGAGATCAAAAAACATGGTTTCTACAGGGAAAACACCAAGTATTCTGAGTGTATCAGGTCTTATGGACCAAAAGTTCATGGATTACGACATTTGTTACGCTTGGTCCAATTCCAGGCCGGGCCTTCGTGGGAACTCCGTGTGAAGGTTCATGGAGTTGACTGACTGTTGATAATCCAACTTGCAGGATTCAGCCCAGTTCGTGCTGTTCTCATCAACATCTTCTCTCTTTGGGGCACCAGGCATGATGTGATACGAAAGTGATGTGACGATGTGACGTGTTTTTTCCATAGGTACACGGCGGTACGTCTGTGATGTTGCTGTTTTGCTTACAGCTCGACATCTTGCCAAACTTTTTGCTCAAAAACCAGCCAGGACAGGGCAACTATGCCGCAGCCAATTCCAGCCTCGATGCATTTGCACCTTTCTGGTCCTCCAAGGGTCGTTCTGGCCTCAGAGTCCAATCATTTCATAGATTCATAGCAGACGTGAACTTTGCAACTTCGGTTTTCAGGTGAACAAACTGAAGACACTTCTTTTTGTGAAAAAAGGAGCAGCGTCGTTTACATTTTTTGGATATTTTCGGATAAGGACCAACCGTCTCAGTGCAGTGGGGTCCTTGGGTGCCTTCCTCGGACATATTTGCTGGACAAATCTAGATGGCATTTTTTTCTGGTGCATCTTTCGTTTGTATACAGCTGACACAGCTTTTGCCTTCTTTGATTCATGAAATGGAAAAGTGGAGGCAGAAGTGGGTATGGCAGTTCAGAAGGGGACAGTGCAGCGTGCCAAAGCCAGTGGCATTGGCTCTCTCAGCAACTCCCAAGGCTGGAAACGTGATTTTTTGTTTTATTTTTGGGTTATGATGTGCCCAACTGTTTTTTTTTTGGGAGTCGAGTTTTCATCGAGGCATGGCCATCCTGGGAAGTGTACTCTATCAGGCTCGATTTTCTCGACGCTTGCAGACATCTTCAGTTTCATGAAGACGTAGCGTTTCGTACAGTTTCATTGAGTGGTATTGGTGAATTGGTGCATATAACATGTAAAATGTTTTGCAAGTGAAAATGCTGAGCTAATCTGCTAATCTTGTTGATGGGCTTCATCAAAACTTTGATTCTTGAAGAGTTGTGGTTACAGGCTGCGCCACAGCAATGCCTGGTTGGTGCTGCACATGTTCGATGGCCCAAGTTCCTGCGAACAGTTTTCAACGCCCAGCCCTTAGGAGACCTTAGCAACCTGCAGCATGGCAGCATCGCAGCATGGCATGATTTCCAGCAGCCTTGGGATTTGAGGCTGGAACTCCATCATTTCTTCAAGACCTCGAAGCAGAAGCGGCCAAAAACACTGAGGGCAGTGGAGAAGGAGACCAAGCGTTTCTAAAAGTGCAAAAATAGAGAAACCTGTAAATAGCGGAAACCAAAGGTGGAACAAAAAAAACACACTGCATCACTTTTTGGTGGCAACGGATTCCCCATGTGCCTAGGAGAACTGGTTGCTGCTTTGTCCTCGATGGGCGCTGCAGAACGTCTCGATGCCATCCAGCAACGGGTGAAACGTTTGGCAGATGACGTGGTGGGCGATGAGCTCGCAGGAGATGATCCTCTCCTGGAGTTTGGAGTCCCAACCTGCAGAGTTGTGTCAAGATCACTTGCGACGTGCACTCTGCTGAGGTCTGGAATGGATTCTTTGTCCGGAGTGGAGTTCAGAAACAGGCTACAACAAGAGTATCCACCTCAGTTGTGTGATGGAAAAAATTCTGTAGCTTTTCAATCCTTTTCAAAAGCGCTGAGGTTTGGTGGCATCCGTCTCCCCAATTCAGCAGTCTTCGACTATCCAACTGCCCCTTGACAGATTTAGACCAGATTTGTGAAATCTCTTGTACATGTACATACTTGCGTGTACATCGTTACAGTTTACACATTGTCACATTGTACAGATGCACTGCCAATTTGCTGGTGAAATGTGACTGGGACTACGCTTTAATTTTCACAATGCTGAGGCCAATGCTTTGGCGGGTTTCATTGCAGAGCAGTTTGGTTCCGCAGAACCCGAACCTGCAAAGCCGGCAGATGTCCAGGCGGTAGAGATGTTTTTGTTGGAGTTTCCTCACAACTCCCAGTCATTTGCACCAATTGATCAGGTATTTGCATCCTCATCGATCTTGGAGCTTCTGAACGAAAGGCACCAAATTTCGCTTCTCATTTTCGAACACTGTGTGTTGGGAAGTAGCCTAGTTACCTAATTGACCAAAGTTGTGAACCGTATTGAATCTTGTGAGTGTTGAAAAAAGCCACTGCTTTTGTGATCGAAAGGACCAGTGGCCAGCCCATTTTCCTGGTGCCGGGCGCCGCACTGCAGGAACGGATTCGTTGCAGTTGTTGAAGTGAAGTGCAAAGATTTCAAAACATGGTGTTTTTGGTCTAATTGTTCAACCAGGCTGCTGGCTTCCAAGCCCTGGCGGCACTGCTTCCGGTGCCTGCCTATGGCATCTCATGGCCAAGCACTCTTCCACGGGACAGGCACAGAAAACACAGAACAAACCCCTTGCAAGCTTCGGTGATATTCACTATGTATCACTGTACCATCCACTGCATTACACTACTATTATGTATTTTACTTGAAGGGTTCCTAGAAAGAATGCATTATTTTCGTTACTTTTCTCGACTGTATTGGTTTCTAGGCTCAAATTTAAGCTTTCCCTTGAGTGAGAGCCATGGGCCGTTCCGTTGCTGGGCGACGGCAATTTTGTCGCTGTGCCGGTTTGGGCTTCCTGGTTGTTTCTGTGGTTTCTGTGGTTTCGGTGGTCCAGGCCTTTGCCGGACCAACCTCATGGAGAGTCAGAGATCTCAACCGAGGGATCCAACTTCCATCCAAGTCTTGGCACACCAAACTGAAAGCTGAAACTGCAGATACGAAATCTGGAGACTCGAATGCCGCTCCAGCTGTTGTAGTAGAAGTAGAGAGGTCGAGACCTATCCAACTCTGGGCCGTTTTGGGAGTTGCTGCATACTTGTCCTATGGCCTTAAGAAAGTGGTGCCCATTGTGTCTGCTGGTTTGTCTGCCATAACATCACCTTTTCAATGGATTCTTCTTGCCGGAACGAAGCTTGTCAAAGCACACTTTTTCGTGTTCAGAGAAAGGCTTTTTTCTCACATCTGAACATTGAGGGGATGATCCAATCTGTTCCACAATACAATGAAATACAATATATCAATAACATAATAACATACCCGAAGCTGGATATCCTGAGCAAAGGCCCAATGCAACATTGAGACAACGACTCAAGACCTATAAGACTTATGAAAATGCTTTTGGGCCGAAACATTTGAAGACTTTGCCCCCAAGCTCAGGCTAGGCTTCTTCGCTTATGTGGAAGGCTACAAGGGCTTTCAATTGAGTTTCTGCCCTCGAGTAGTAAGCCGTGCGTGGGTTGTGTCTGAGAAGTTTGAGATTTCGCCTAAGAACTTACTGAAACGCTATGGTGTTGCATATTTGGCTTCTTCAATTACACTTTCACTTTGTTCTTACACACTCTTCTACGAGCTCTTGAAACGCGGCTTGGATGTTGAGGGGTGCTTGTCAGCGATAGGCATTTCCGTGCCGCAGAGCAAATATTATGGAGCGGCTGCTCTGGCTTACGCACTGCACAAAGCATCATCTCCAATTCGTTTCCCACCCACTTTGTTTTTGACTCAAGTATTGGGCAGGCTCATCGGCAAGAAAGTCAGTGCAGAAGATGAAGCAGCAACTAGAGCTTTGTGGCATAAATTGTTTGCCCCGGCCTTCTGTATTGGATATTTTCATGGAACTCGTGCACGAGTCATCACGAGCTGGAGTGTCACTACAATTATTTTCTTCGTGGTGATAGCAGTGCGTAAACTTGCAAATCCTTACCGGGCAATTATTGATGTCTCTTGATCTCACTTGATTCTTTTAAAACTTTCTAGTCCCATCTATTTAAAGATTTACCATGGAGATGTCGTCGAACACATCCTCTCCACAAGGCACTTGTGACAGATTTATACAATTTGCAGGCGTTTGACGTTTGTAGATGTTTTGCATTTTTTAGAAATCTGTTCATTTCAGGATGATGGATTTGAATTTAAGTGATTTAACTTTGGGATTTGATGAGCTTTGATGGGATTCTGAGGCTGGAGTGATCGTGGGACTTTTATGGGGCACCGTGTCGGTTCTGCTATTGTACATACGATCCCTCCGGGAAGGAAAACCCCCGGACTTTGATCCTTGCTTGCCAGAAGACACACCATATCATCGTTGAATCTTAGAATCTCATGGAAAAAAGATTATGCTGCAGGTGCTTTCAGTATTTTTAAACACATGTTTTGAGTTAGTCTCCTTTACTCCTTGGGGTGAAATCCGTCAAATGCCAATCTCCAAACAGGTTGACTTGACCATACTTGATCCATTTCACTCAGGCTGCATTTCCCATTTGATTATCGCCAATGACACGTGATAGAATCAGAAATCATATCCGACTGATCTTACCAGCAACCTCACGTTATTCCATGCTGGACAGGTGGCCAAGCACACTGTCTGGTTTGGCAAGCATGATTTTGGAGGAGGTGGAAGTCTGCTTTTGATTTTATTCGTCCCTCAAATATCTCAATTGTCCAAACCTAATTCCACTTGTAACGATTTTACTTTTGGTATTCTAGTGTTCTACTATGCCACTAGGTCAAAATGACCTGTGTTTTCTCTCTCTCCGCACCTTGGTAGAGGTTCGTACGGTGACGTCGGGGCCGTTCTATTTCGCCGGCCACTCCTTTGGCGCCTCTCTGTGCTTGGAGATGGCCAGACAAGCCGAGGTAGGGGAGCGACTGTTGATGTCATGGAAGATGTGATCTACAAGCTTATTGTCACCTGACTTGGCATGATTCACTTCCAAAAGTATTGCTGCATCACGCAACATGACTCATATTAAACATGAACATGAACGTCACAGAGTCACAACCATGAAACATTAACAAGCATGGATCACAATGGACACCATGTCGTTGATCAAGTCCTCAAATTTTCGAGGCTGCTGGAGAGACTGTTGCCTTGGTCATCCTGATGGACCCCCGAAGTTTACTTCCAGTTGAAGATTCAGGCAGCAATTCCATCCGAGTTGAGTGAATGAACGCAATTCTTATATGATAGATAATTATCTATCATCTGTCATATATATTCTTTGATTTAGATTATGCTCTTCAAAGACAATTACAATATCTTTAGATATTGATTTATTGGAGAAAAAATCTATTTTGTTTCCATAGGTCGTTGACTCGCTATAGGTGGAGTGTTTCTCCAAGCCGGGCTTCTGGAGACAGTGGCGCTTCTGTCTCAGAGTGTGGCAGATGGAGCCCATTACGCGTCGTTGGTTGAGGACCATGAGATGTGCAAAATTTCCAGCTGAAATGATTTTGTTTCGTTTGCAAACGAAAATAGGAACTTTCGAAGAAAGATCCCGCAGAACAAGCCGAAGCATTTCAAAATCTGGGTCTGAAACTTGGATCTTTGGAGAACTTGGCGAAACTTGAAGTTCTTCAACATCTTGACGTGGAAGTTGACAGGTTCAGTGGCGACTTTACAACACGTGCATGAGACCTTTCGTTGGTACGCCACGCTCCTATCAACTGGTCAATGCCTCAGTAGCAGCACAGCATCCTACAGAACAAATATAGAAGAGCTATTCTTTAATATCTATTTGATATCTAATCTATATCTAATCTATTTAATATTCTAATATACTTATACATTTGATACATCTTGGCATGGTGCATACAAGAATACATCTTTCGAATGCAGTGTGTGTGATTGGATTCACTGCTTCGTGGGCCAAGTGCAATGCCATAAGGTGAGACTGTCAGTCGCATTCGAGCGAGGCAGCTTTTTCAAGAACACATATACATCATTAGATTCAGTGAAAACGATGCATCGATTTGCATGGATTTGTGATCCCGAAACAGGATACAGTGGCTGTGTGCCGTTGAAGGCTGGCTTCAGCCTAATGTCCAAGTCCTCAATGGACAGCTGGGGCTGTGGTATCAAAAACATAACGGCCTTAACGGCCTTAACGGCCTTAACCAAACTCAGACTCAGCTGGATGCAGCCAAGGCGCCCAATGAGGCGGCCAGAATTGTGAAGAATGTCCAGGCAGAGCATCGAATCCTCGAATCCTCGAATCCTCGAAGCTCCGTTTTATGATGACAGTTTCAGTTTAATAAGTTTAATCACATTCTCCATTTCAGTTAAAAGTCAGGACATCTAGGGACATGATCAAGAGTGATGTAGAATATTGTAAGATATTGCAAAATTATGTCAGGATGTTCGGGATTGAAAAAGATGAACAACTTGCAAACATGAAATTGGAAATTTGTATCAATTTGTCAACATTTGTCAATATTTGTTCAGCCCGGTGTGACGTTTCAGTGTCGTTTCAGTCGTTTCAGATGTTTCTCCAGGCACAGGTCTTCCAGCGCAATGCCAACGTTGCAGAGCGCTTGAGGTCCTGGAGCACGTCGAGCTCCAAAGTCCGACACTCAGCTCCAAAGTCATCCAAAGAATATATATGATATAAATATTTATGTGTATTAACATCAAATTCGAAGCGAGAGTTGAAGGCCTGCAGAGAGAGGTTGAACAGTTTGGAAAAAGTTTGAAAAGGTTGAAGCGGTTTGAATCAATCTTTGCATGCTGTAGATCTATCAGCTGGAGATGTATTTGGTGACTTGCAGGTGCTGAACGTGTCAGGAGACCATTTCTCCATGCTCCATGAGCCCCATGTGGGCAACACTGCGATGCGGTCAGAAGCAAAGCATTCCACACGCACAAAACACTCTGACCATTCTGCACTGGAAACATATGCCCCCATACGCTCCATGTCTGAGGATTTGCTACACTATGGTGGAGGCTGACATGGCAGAGGCATGTGGGGTAAGTTTCAGAGTCATACATAAGTCACCTACACACCCACGCACACACTCTTTGATAGACACATGATTGCATCATGATTGCTGCTCGTTGCGGGCAAGCCGATTCGTGCCATCATCGTGGCATCGCGCTAAGNATGCTACTGGCTCATCCGACAGTCAGATACTTGGAATGTGATGCATTTGCTTGCTTTGTCCCTCTTGTCCAAAGATGTGCAAAGAAAGCCTGCCTGTCATTTCCACTATTTCAAGCATAATCATAACCCAACGAACATCTGGTTTGTTTGTGGCAGCTTTCCTCATTGTGAGGCACTAGCTCCTTTGCTTCCGCGCATAAGTCCCTACAGCACGAGGAGTACAGATGGAGCATGCTGGCGGGGTCCTTTGGTGGGCTTGAACTGTTGGTGATGTTTTTCAATGCTAATGCTTTGTGTTTCTAATTTGTGGATGGCATTTCTGAGGCCTACCGGTTTGGCAAGGCAGGCATCATTGCGATTCATGCACTAAAGATATCCAAAGATCATTTAGGCTAAAATCAAAGCATGGAACAGATTCGAACATGTTGAGTTGGAGACAATTGGTATTTTGTGACGTGCAGGTGCAGACTGTGCGTAAGCCCCATGTTGGCAACACTGACATGGCAGAGGCACTTGGGGAAAGTTTCAGAGTCATACATAAGTACACTCTTTGATAGACGCATGATTGCATCATGATTGCTGCTCGTTGCGGGCAAGCCGATTCGTGCCATCATCGTGGCATCGCACTAAGAAGCTAGAGCTAGGCTTCATTTTTGCGATTTTGGCTAGGAAGATTTGACGGCAGCGTCACCAGAAGTGACAGACGTCAGAGAAGAAAGACAGGAAGCAAAGCCTGAGTCGAAGCCTCTCAAGGTGTGCGATTAGACTGCCATGTTTGTGTCCAGATTGTTTAACGATATCTTTCTCTTCCTCTCCACAGACATTGCTTTCACTCGAGGCTGACGAAGCAGACGTTGTTTTGGAAAAAGCTGAAAGCAAGAGGGCCAGTAAAGCTGCCAAGAAAGCTGAGAAGGCCAAGCAAGCCGAAGAAGCAAAAGCAGCCCAGGCAGCGAAAGCAGAAGCCGAGGCAGCGAAGGCAGAAGCCGAGGCAGCGAAAGCCGAAGCCGAGGCAGCCGAAGCCGAAGCTGCTGCAGCGGAAGTCGAAGCTGCTGAGGATGAGGCAGCAAAAGTGGGAGGGAGCAGAGTCAAGAACCTGACAACATTGTTTTTTGGATAAATTATGGATGTTTTATAGGCATCTTAGTTCTTTGTTCTTTCTAGGCTAGTATGATCTTGGAAAAAGGCTTGGACTCAGACTTTGCTTTGTGTTTTGTTCTCTGGCTTCTGTCACTTCTGGTGATGCTGCCATCAAATCTTCCTGGCCAAATTTGTGCAAAGAAGTCTAGGTCTAGCCTGCTCCTATGATCCCACCCTGGTTCAATTACTGTGACCTTTGCTGCTACAAAATGCTGCAGCATTCTGGGACAGGCTGCAGATGAAGAAACTTCGACCGCCCGTGCTGCTGGCTCATCCGACAGTCAGATACTTGGAATGTGATGCATTTGCTTGCTTTGTCCCTCTTGTCCAAAGATGTGCAAAGAAAGCCTGCCTGTCATTTCCACTATTTCAAGCATAATCATAACCCAACGAACATCTGGTTTGTTTGTGGCAGCTTTCCTCATTGTGAGGCACTAGCTCCTTTGCTTCCGCGCATAAGTCCCTACAGCACGAGGAGTACAGATGGAGCATGCTGGCGGGGTCCTTTGGTGGGCTTGAACTGTTGGTGATGTTTTTCAATGCTAATGCTTTGTGTTTCTATTTTGTGGATGGCATTTCTGAGGCCTACCGGTTTGGCAAGGCAGGCATCGTTGCGATTCGTGCACCAAAGATCATTTAAATCAAAGCATGGAAGTGGGACAGCAAAGGACCGAACAAACAGAAAAGACTAGCTTTCTACATCGTCATGGATAAACCATCAGACGTTGACTCAGTTTGCCAGGCCTTAGACTACTGAGATTCGCTTGACGCCTGAACACCGGGCAGTTGAGCAACTTTACAAGTTCCAAAGATTTTAAGAACGATAGCTTCAATTGGGGCTGATCTAGCGGAAGTTTCATTCCACGTGAAGAAATGAGCCTCTCTTTGGCGCTGCAACCAGTGCTTAAGCCATGCACCTTCTAAATCTCTGGCAAAGTGCTGCAATTTGGGCCATGGCTGAGGCACTGGACGAGGCTCGCAAAGCAGCGAAGCACTTTGAAAAGCTCGCTGAGGAAAGCAATGACCCGATCTTGCTCGATGTCAAATTATCATAAATTATCTAATCATCTAGTCTATTTTCATCTATTTTCCACAACGTGTTGCCATCGTTGTCTCTTTGAGAGTTAGAGTCACCGACCCAGGAGATGAAGTTGAAAGCTGCGGCATGGATGGAGGCAACGAGGCTGGACATGCTGCGGTTTCACAAAGCGTTTGTGATGAATGAAAATCATTAAAAATCCTTATCTATGCCGCTTCCATGTGAATGTATTCTGAAAAGCGCTGAACCCTTCAACCTGCCACCTGATATGGAAGGCCCTTTGTGTTTCGTGCTTCCGGTGCTTGTTCGTTTTGTTGGCTTAGCCTCTGTGTCTCAGGAATGCTGCAGAGTTGGCACTTCGTGGCTTCACCAAAGTGTCGTCAATCACTGGACACAAGGTCTTCACGTCTACATTTCGTCACGATGTCCATGTTCACAGATGTTTGTTTGTGAGAATCCTTTCCTAGTGGTTGAATGTGTGGAATTCCTTGCTTTTTTTGCCAGGTTCCGAAAGATGAGCTGAAATTCCTACAGGCATAAGGGGCATGATCATGTCAGTATCATGTCTATTTCTATTTCGTGACTTTCATCGTGCAATTTTCTTCTCATTGCTTTTGAATGCAGTCCTATGTTCTACTGTTAGAATCCACAGCTGGGAAGGCATTTGCAACTGCTGCTGATCCGGTAGCATCTGACGTGGCATCCTTGAACTCGACTTTTTGATGATTTTTCTTGCAACTTCAAATGAGAGATTTCAACTGATTTTTCAGCAATTACAATTTTTGAGGTGGGCAAGTTCATGAAGGACTCCTCTCCCAAGTTCGAGGTGGTCATCTTTGTTGCACAGATGTGGTATCGGATCAGGGATGGAGGTGAGATGACGAGACTTTTTTGAGACTATCTCCAGCATCCATATATATATATATATATACGTATATCCATATATTTCATATTTATCTCATGTGTATTTCATATATTTCCCGCAGACTTCCATTTTTTTTCCTGGAATCCTTGAGGTCTGGGTCAGCGAGGCCCTGAAGAAATACGAAGCGAGTTTCTCGAAGGAAGCTCCGAAGGCTCCGACTCCGGAAGCACCACGAGAGCCTTGGACCAACTGTCGACTCCGATGTTCCGGACAAGTGCAACCGGTGCCTCTGAAATGTAGATTCAGATCAAATCCTATTGTTTTGATATCTTATTAATCATTATCAATCTATTGTAAACATAACAAGACAGAAATAAGATAAAACAAAAATACTAACAAACATACAAGTCCGTAAGTATAGTGTAAGAAATCAAGTGAAGGTAGAAAATGATGAAACAATGTGTGATGGAGCCTAGGAAGTGGCAACACCAGAGCCCAAAGAAAAAGTGAAGGAAGTGGTCTACAAAGGTGCCATTGAACTACTCGTTCTTATGCATCAAAGCATATGTTCAAGCTGCGTTTGTCCAGGAGATCCCAAAGAGATCCTGCACCTGAAGCAAGTGACACAACGCCAGCAGGAGTGCACCGAAATGCAATGAGACAACGTTGTTTGCTGTGCTTTGTGATCCAAATCTCTCCAAACAACGATGGATAGCGATACAATTCGATACTGTGGTGGCTTTGCTCTGTGTGCTAGGAAGAGATTTCCAGACTGCTTCTTACCATCGATGAGCTCCGCAAGCGCTTGGAGAACATTCGAGTCCTACGCTCAAGGGCTTGTTGGGTCTGTGCAATTTCGGATAGTCGGAATGTTGGTCTTTTCAACCCTCCTTGGCAGCAAAAGGTTGTATCCATGGATGCTGGACCCGGCGTGGCCTCTTCTGTAGACAATATTATGGAGAAGGTCGGTTTAAAGGAGCCACAGGGTGTTTCGAGATTCGAACATATTCAGATTATACATTTACACAATGCTAATCAATGCTATTCAGCTATTCAATGATATCTTTAGAGTTTAAACTTGTTGAAACCATATGAATCTTCACGACATGGCATCATGGTGTGTCAAATTCTGTCGAGGACATCATGGATCCTTCCTTCACCTCTGGGATTCCGCGAGCTCCTCCTGTGCTCAAAGGCGTTTTTGAACGCCTTTACTCGGATGCCATACAACGCATTCAGAGGCACGGCAAAAGTTGATAAAAGATGAGGATTGACCATGGAAGTATCTGATCCCGCATTGTGATTTGAATATATTCGATGCACAATTGAAAAGATGCAAAAGTGAGCATGGACTTCGAGAATCTAAGAGATGTTAGTTTGCAATGGTAGCTACCTGAGCGGAAAGCAGCCAATGGTTCATGTTTCTTCGGAGTGTGGGCCAGGTTTGGTCTGATTCGACAACAGATGCTTTTGGCCAACAAGACCTATGCATCGATTGTGGATACGATTAGCACAGATTCCGAGGACATCATAATGCCTAGTTTGTACCAAAGTACCAACACTCAAGCTTGATAGGATTGACGGATCGACTTGACAGTCAGCACAGTGACAGTTGACAGGACACCAAGAAAATCCCGGATTTCGACTCTTTGAATGACACAACTGACAGCACCATCAAAGGGATGTGGTCTTCTGCTCAGTGGTTGAAGCTGGAGAGAACTGCGAATGCAAACGGCATGAACTCTGAGGTACCAAACAGAATATCTTTTCCGCAGAGCCTGTGAATATGCAATGTCTCAAGGTGTTGAGGCGGCAGAAAAACCTGTTGAGTTCACTGTACAGATTACCGACTTGCAAAGTTTTGATACCTTTGCAGGTTCCATATTATTTGGATTCTTGTAAAATCTTGTAAATGTGTAAAGATGTAAAGGTATTGCATTATCTTACATCTTTGATCATCTTTGTATGAATCTGCAGGCTTCATTGGTCAAAGCACAACAAAGTCTCGTCTCCGAGTTCGAGGATTGGATGCAGCCAAGACTTATTTTTATTCGGTTAGATTTTGTAAAACATCTCAGATCAGTGAATGTCAGTGACACGTCATCATTTCCCTCCCCTTTCTCATTTTGCTGCTCTTTCACCACAGCCCATCGCTGCAAAGTCGGCGAAAGCGACGTGAAGGTATCATAAGGTCTCTTTTTTGTTTGGAGGTATGAACTCTAATTTGAATTGCCAGTACTTCAAACTTTTCAAATGTTTTCTGTACTGTTTGTGGATTCACGTTCTGACACGTCTATCACGTTCTGACACATTCACACCATCACCAGCAACCTTTGAAAAGGTCCATTGCAGATGTTTCTAGTCCATTGTTATTTCTCAAGACTCAAAGGTTACCTTGAAACCGCAGAAGTTTGTACTTGGAATCTCAAAGTTTTTCAAGTCGTTGTAATTTGGATGCTTTGGTTTTCCTAAAATGCAGCCATGGCGGTCTATGATTTGCCTTCCTGGTTGCCACAGGTGTGTTTTTTCTTGCAGCAAACAGATGTAAATCATATATCATGATTATGATTTAAAATAGTCAAAACTTATCGTCATCATATCGTGTCAACTGCCAGGTGACAGCGTGCAGCTACCTTCGCTCACATGAGGTGCAGCGGATGGGGATGGGCACACACTTGTGGCTGAATTTTCAACCATGACTGACTGCTTGCCAAGGATGGCGTTTCAAAAGCAAATATTTCGATATTTATCCATGTATCTTCACTATAGTCATCTCGCCATGACACATGATCTCATATCATGGAGTATCATGACTCTATTTTTTCTACTGCAACCATGATTCACAAATTCCTGAAACATCACAGTCTGAGTGAATTCTTGGACACAGGTGAGCGGATTCAACAGTAGAAGGCTTCGTTGCAGCTTTGCAGCCTTCCCTGCAGTAGCTGCTCTCGTGCCCCTTGGACGCCAACGGGCTGCGCGGCCTCGCAAGACGCGGAGGAGCTGCCAGAACGTCCGGCGCATCAGGCTGGGAAAACCGGATGATCTGAGATGATCCGAGATCCGAAGACGAGAAAACCGAGAACGGATGAGAAGCCGAGAGAGGCAAATCATGGCAAACGCACAGAGGTATTTCGAAAATCAGATATTTGGGATTACTTGGGTATCTTCTCTTCATGCATTGGAAGGTTAGAAGAGAAAGATCTGGTGGGTTTTAAAGAGGACCGCAGACTGACAGAGCTTGCATCTCATCGTTCTCATCGTGCACAAAGCTTGTGAAGTTGCCAGTTTTTGCCAGGATTTCTTCGAGCTCTTCAGAAATGAAGAGGCATCGGTTGGGCAAGTGCACGCCATTAGACATTATTAGACTATGTTAGACTCCAAGAAATGATTGTCAGAATCATCACCCACCAAACTTTGAAGGATTTCCTGTGGAACGCCTTGAAAGATCCCCTTGGAACAGAGTGCGAGCCTTGAGTTTTGTATGTTTTGTCGGGTGATCGTGACGGGGTGAGATCCGGGTGACATCAGTGGAAATTGGAGTCGGCGCTCAGGAAAGCCATGGAGCGTAGCTTCAAATTAGTGGTCAAGTGGCTTCCTGAAGAGGTGGGCCTGGCATCACAAACATGACAGCATGTTACAGCTACATGATAGGCTACATAGTGACATTGTGTGCCCTTTTATGAAGTAAATACTTCCAACATGTGTAGTGGGAAGACTCTGCTGAATGGGGATAGTGTCTTGTACCATTGGAAGTTCAATGAAAAGTACGAAAACGTGTGTATTTTCATGGTTGTCAAAGGTGTCGTGAAGTTCATTGACTGTGTTGAAATCGTTGAAATGAGGCATTTTCAGAACTTCATCGTTTTTTCGTCGATGCTCGTGCAGCACCGGCCATTTGGATTTCGGGCCTCGCGCTGGACGACGAGATCCCCGCAACACCGGCGCTGCCTGGCGACTTTCGGTTACCTGTCAGCGAGGCGATGAAAGAAACGGCTTGAAACGACAGGTTTTAATGACTTGGGGATTCCGGGATTTTGTGATGTTTGGGGAAACACGGAAACACTGAGTCAGGCGTGGCTTCTAGGTCTTGCGCGATGTTTGGGCCTTCCTTACGGAATGCTTGGGCGGCATTCTCAGTCGCAACTCGACAATTTGACACAATGTCGCATGATGATGCATCATGGGGCGTTGGATCCACTTGGATCCACTTGGCTCCCGTGTAAGGTTTTACTCCGAGAATGCGCGTGGAGGTTTGATCCGAGACTTGTCTCCAAAGCCAGGTGCGATCAGTTGACTATGACGACTGTGTTATGCTTTCCAAATTTGCAGAGCTCTTTTCAGCTCTTTTCTGCTTTGACAGGTCTGGGAGGTATCAATCAGCCACACATCGACTTGGGTGCGCAGACTCAGCGCTGTCAGATGCAGTCAGTGCGTCAGATGTGCTGCCGTGTCACCAAGTTGCTACTCAGATTCTAAGGTCTACACCGAGATGTTCCTGCGCCAAACGCTCAGGAAGCTTGATGTCTTGAAGACAGAAGGACTTCCGTGTTGGTGTCGGGGGCAATCCCAGATGTCAGAAATACTTTGAAAGTGGGAGAGAGCCGAGAATGTGAGGTGTGTTTCTGGCAGTAACAACGAGCCTGATGGTTTCATTCTCTTGGCAGCGCGTGGAGATCCTGAGGCTTGTTTTTTCTCAAGCTTCATGACTCAATGACGCTTGACGTCCGAAAGTTGTTCACAATGTGACTCTTTCCCACCCCGCTCAGCATGGTGCGCTGACACGGATCTGCAGCTCGCGACACCTGGCCATGCACTTGGAAGCGAAACTGATCCACGCCCTAAGACGCAGCCCTGTGCGCACGGAATGCGTCAGGCCTGAACCGATCCAATGGGAACAAAGGAACGTGAAGATAATATAAGATAAGGCCGGTAGACATAAGGTAAGCGTAAACCCTGCAAATTGTAACAGATTGTAATCATGTTCCACATTTCTTTGGAATATTTTGGTGTTAGAAATTCTTTAAACAGTAATCGACATTTCGCTGGCAGTTTGCGTTTGCATGTCCTTTTGCTCCAGGACAAGTGGCATTTCTCCCTATGGTAAACCATTCTATGCCATCACCGGTCCTGAGGTTTGAAAAGTTGCGTTTCGTTGCGTCCAGTGCAGCGTTTGCAAGAATGCTGTGGAGAAGTGTGACTCAGGACGACCCCAAGATCACTTTTTTCTACATTCCCGATCACCAGGTACGGAGATGCCAATTGAATCATCATGCATCATGCATAATGCATTTAATGCATGAATCGTGGAATCCATGCAATCATTCAATCCTGCAAGTCATGAGTTGAGGATTTCTTCTACCGGATTGTGAGTGACGATGAAGAGACGCAGGACGCTACTGCAGGATTTGCATGCATGTGCAAGGTGTGTAGACTGCAAATTGGACTGTCATGGTGATTCTACCGTTTGCCAGGCTGCTTACCATGAAGCCTTGAAATTGGCCACTCAATTGTCAGATGGTGTGGACCTGCAGGTGTGGTGAATTTCCCATGTGCAGATCTGCATTCATGCTCGATTGCGGTTTTGCAGGCTGGTGATGCCTTATTGATCAACAATTCCCGCTGCAACCATGGACGAACTGCCTTCAACCCTCAGCTGGACAGCGGCTATGTTTTGAAGTGAAACCTCACCATGGCAACATAATATGGCAGCATAAGGGAAGAATGGGAAAGATAACATCTTTGTACTACAATTCAAGCTTGGCGCCGTCAAATTAGTTCCTGAAAATGAAGTCATACTCATACGACTACAGTATCAATCAATCATTCTAAGTGATTAATAGGTCACTATATAATCTATATATATGTCACTTCTCATGAAAACCATCCAAGACAAATCAATCAAGATCTTTGGTGGATGAGCAGGATGGATCTGACCGATGGCTCCTGAAGACCTTTGTATCTGCAGGTGGGTGCTGGAAGTGCCGATGACTTGCAAGAACGGAAAGGAAAAAACATGAAGAAACACCCGACAAGGCGAAACTCCACTGGAACCAATCCAGTAATATCATCCAGTCATATTCTTTTCAAGAACATGAAAAATCACGGCCACCTGGACGACAGGTGGATGGAAACGACCTGGACAAGAGTCCCAGCTGGTCCCAATTCTTAGCCTGTCATAGCTTGTGTTCAAGATTGATTTTTCGTCATTTGTGAAGCCATTCATCACGTTGCGCAGCTGTTTGAAGTGCTCAAACGAAGTGATGCGATGTGCAAGGCAGTTCGTGGACTGGACCAGATAAACAGACTTCACAAAGACATTCTGCATTCCACAATTTCATTTCTCACATTCGTCCAAAGAGACCGAAGGGGGTATAGGATGGACCCGCAGCCTAATGAAGCGTTTTCAACATGGGAAAGGAATGGACAATTAAAGAATATTATTAATATTATAGTCTGTATAGTCATTAATGCGATTTGATGATGGATTTTGTGTGGATTTTTCTCATGCGATGGACCGAGCCGACAGAGCTGATATTTTCTCTCCCGATGAACCATTGGCGGAAACAGCCGTGAGTGTATTGCAAAAGATTCAGCAGCGCCATGCGAAGATGCCCGTGAAAAAAACCTCCAATTTGGCTGAAGAAGCCCAAGAAGATTTGATACTTTTGTCGGATACAAGTGGAAGCACAGGCACGAGTGGCAGTGCTCCACGTTGGTGTCGCCATAAACGTACTGGAAAGGCCAGCGATACGACTCAGGGAGCTGAGATAGCTCCAAAGGCTTACAGTGACACTGTAGACACCGCTGCAACAGTTGGTTCATTTGGTTTGTCTAAAGAGACAGACATGTTGGCATTAGAGCTTTGTGCACAAGCTGAACTGCGACTCATATGGGAGGATTGCAAATTGGACCAACAAAAAGAGAGCAGAGCCAACAGAGCTGCAACATTTGAGACTCAGACTGTAGGAAGAGTTTTAGGCCTGGAACTCGAAGCTTTTGTTGATTTTCATGACTGAGGTGTGGCCCAGCTTGCTGCTAAAACCCTGAGAGAAAATGGAGCATGTTTGCTTCGTTGCCTGAGACAAAGACATAGAACATCTCACAGCAAGTGACAACTCAGCTGCAGTTTGAATGCCTTTTGCGAAGAGTTTACATGATTTTTTTGAGAGTGGGGGACTGTGGGTGTGCACTTTTTTGTTCTTTTGGTAGTTGTCTTATAGCAACCTTGCCACAAGCAGCATTTGTTGTACAAGCTGCCTTCTTTTCAGAAAAGGTGATTGTTCTAACGTTCAATTTTCTTGAAAGTCATGTTTATTTTTTTTATTTACTTACAAAGCAGTTCTCTTTCAAGAGCATGTGCTGTTTGAAGTATTCTTTTTGAAGTAGAGTTACTGCTGTCTCTTTGGTAGAGCAACTTTACCTTGAAAAGGAAAGAGCGGGTGGTCAGAGGGGTGGAGTTGTGAAAAGAGTAATTTAGGGTTCTCTAGAAGAATGTAGCAAACCAAAAGGTACACCATACAAGAGCCAAGCGCATGATAGGTAATCCTGTCATTGTAGGTTGGGTTGATCTTCCTAACAAAAACTCTTCCCTATAATCAACGCGTTTTTTCAATAGTAATTGTAAAAGTCCTTTCTGCAAAGAAAACTGCACTCTTCCTAGCAAAAGCTCTTCCAGATAAGTCACATTTTTCATAATGAAACAACGTCTACTCTACTCTTGCTAACAAATACTGCCCCTTTACTGTAATCTACTTTTCGTTTCTAAAAAGTCCGGTCTGGAAGAAAACCCAGTCTTCAAAAGAAACACAAATTGAATCTTATCTTTCAATTAGTTTGTTCTTTGAAGTCACCTTTTCATTGTGAAGAAACCTTTTCTCTTCCTAACAAGCACTGTCCATATAATCTACATGTCCTTTCGAAAAATCCCGGTCTTCAAAGAAAGAAGACTTTTCTTATATGTATCAACTGAACTTTTCTAAGTAGTCCGTTCTTTAAAGAATGATTTATTATTCTTTGTAGACATCCTTCCTGATAATCCATTTTCTTTCTAAGTAGCATTTTTCTTGAAAGAGAGCCCCCCCCCATCTTACAAGCTTTGTTCATATAATTCCTTTTTTCTTTTGGAAAGAACACTATTTTACGGAGAGCCTGTTTGTTCATATTATTGACGAATCTTAATTCGAAGTTACTTCCCTTTCAAATACATCCATTCGTTGAAAAGGGCCCTAGCCTTTCTCGCAAAATTCTTCCTCATAAATAACCCCCTTCAAAGCATCCACTCTTTCTAGCAAACACTGTCCCTATAATTTACTTTCCATTCCGAAAGAATCTGATCCTTTCAAGAAAGCCCCACTCTTCCAAAAGAAGACTGTCCCTATATTATTTACCAACTGTTCTAATCGAAGAAGTCAATTCTTTGAAGAAAACTTATTATTCTTAACAAATCTTCACCTTTGAGTTTGCAAACTCCAGCCGTGAGTTTGCAAACAGTTTGCAAACTCCAGCCGTTAGTTTGCAAACTGTTGTTTTGATTTGATTTGGATGATTTTTTTATTGGTAAGAGCAGTGAGGGAATGAATGCATTGCTAGGTAGTGCATTGAAAGATGGTGTTTTGGTTTTCTCGAGGTTTTTGATGATTTTGGTCAAAAACCAAAAAAACCTCGAGAAAACCAAAGAAACCAAAAAAACCAAAACTCCACAGACTATGTGGGGCCAAGGGCTATAGTCATAGGGCCATAGTGTCGAGAGTTTTGTTTTTTTGTTTTTTTGGTTTTCTCGAGGTTTTTGATGATTTTGGTGTTTCCTTTCGTTTTTTTGTGGTGTTTTTGTTTGGAGATGGTTCTGGAGGAGTGCTATGGCTTTATTGGTTTCAGTGTGTTTTTAAGATGGTTCCAGATGAGTGTTGTGACATTAGCGTATGAGAATGCAGCAGAGGCGTGAATTGCTTTTGCAGTGGTTGTGAACTGTTTTTTGCGCACACCCACGGTCCCCTGTTCTGATTTTTTTCGGGGCCACTATGAAAATCACGGGAGGTAGAGGACAACTTTGAGCGCACTCGACATGAGGCCGGAGTTTCTTGAGCATACCAAATTGGGTTTCATGATGGGATTGTCATGCGAAGGCTTGACCATTGATTTTTAAATGCATTTTGAACCACATATGACAGGCTCCGAGGAAAGAGCGAACACACGTGTGGCACCTGCTTGTTTATCTTGTTTGCTTTTCAATGGCTTCTGACAGCAATTTGGGGTGGGAATGGTGGGACAGCAGCGAGACACACGAGACTACCGGAGACAGCAGGCGAAGGTCTGAACGTCCAGTGGCTCGCAGCCGTTGCCCTAAACAAACCATGAGCATCCATGAGCCCATGATATTTGTCGTCATGCTTTGGTCATCTCTGGCTGTCTTTGATCTCTTGATATCTCTTGATGCTTTTACTACTAAGGCAAGGAAGAGGGCAGCAAAGCACTCAGAGCAGTTTTCAATATTTGGCAATTTCATACTGAACTTTTGTCATGTCACTCTGCGTTGACTCGTGTTTTGTGAGGTGCCCCACCAAAAGCCCAGAAAGACGACCAGCAGACTCCCTTCATGTCCGCTGGCTTTGATATTATTTTTTCAAGTCCAAGAGTTTTTGTGCTTTGGGTTATCCATCGGTCCGGTTGGACGTTGGAATTGTTTACAACTTCACTGCTTTTCTAAGGAACTACATGGCAGCTCTTCGGGAGGCAAGATATGATCATCATCTGGATGATTGCTCATTATATTCCTGCATGCGATGTGTCGACATTCGACATTCGACAGGCGCACGGGGAGGTGAATGATGACGCAAAAGAGAAGACCGAAAGGACTCGCTGATAGACTTCAGAAATCTTGCGACATTTTGAGATATTTTCAGACATGTTGTCTCTAGGCCTTGAATAGATTTCACATCATTTCACCATATTTCACCATTTTTATCATTTAACCTTTGAGACTGGCAGCATTTGGCAAAAAATTGCTGAGTACTGTACAGGGGTTGCAGCTGGGAAGCCTTCTGATCCAGGAAAAGACAGACTGGTGACGGTAACTTCCCAAGGACATTGAAGGCAGCTTGCTCAGACAGGCCTGGATTGCTTGGGACTGCGGTTCAATTCCACCATCAATGCTGTAACGGGCATTTTCTTCGTGCAGGAGTGGTCAATCTGGGCTCGCCACCAGTCACAGCCTGCCTGCTCTCCCCAAGGGAAGGTCCTTGTTTCAGGCATCGATTGCTGGATCATCCTTGATTGATGCAACATAATAGCTCACATATCAAACACGTCAATCACTTTCTTGCCTTCCAACATTGAGACTTTGAGATGCGTTCAAAAGATGATTCGTTGCAGGTTGATGATGGGGTGAGTCCACACAAGGCCAAGTTCTCCAGCTTATCATGAGACTCGCTTAGACAGCAAGTTGGACCATGTTTGGTCTCTTGTGGTTTCACTGCCAAAGTGTTTAGCACTCAGCTCTTCAAGAGAGGTGGATGCAACAGTGTTTTCATCTTGGCAACAAAAAAGATTTTAAAGCAGCTAACTTGAGGATTTTAGCACTTTTTGCTCATTTGGCGTTAACTGCAAGCTGCCGCAAGTACTGTGACATGGAAACCTCTTCATCTCAGGATGGATTGCGTTAAGGTTGTTTTCAGGTTGTGCCATGTTGCGCCATTGTTTTGGGATGTCAGATATTTAGCGAAGGGTAGAAAAGGGCGCCATGATGACCCGTCGCTTGGGGAGGCGAGGTGGGGCAAGCTCCAAAAGAAACTAATTGGGGACAGTCTTTTCCAGCACTTCAGCAGGACGAGGAAACAACACTGCTTCACAACAGAGAAGCATCGACAGGGTACAAGCCAGAACGAAAGAGACGATGAAGTAATTCAGAAAGTCTGAATCAAGTTACTACAACTCAAAAGGTGAAGAGTGCATGCAGCCTGTCACGCTCGTGAGATTTCTGACATGGCATCAGGGTATCACCAGCAAATTGCATATAGCAAAATATACAATCATACAGTCATACAGTGTTAATAATGTATAGACAGTAACATTACTCAAGTATTTCCGTTTCTGTACCATATATCTCTACGTTTAAGAATCAATCACAATTGCTTTTTGGAATTTTCGATGCTTGGCAGGCGTACCGGGCTTGCAGGGACGCTTCTGCTGGTGGCTGCGTCACTCCCTGCATGGATTTCTCCGGACATGGAGAATCGCATGGAGAATCACAGAATCCGCCTGTGCCAGGGGCTGTTTGTGGCACTTTCAAGGTGCGTTTGTTGCACCAAAGATTCCAAATTTGGATCGGCCTGAACGTAGCAACCTCAGCTCTCAGAAGTCAACAAATTCACTCTCAAAGTCAAGGTCCTTCCTTTTATTGTACGAGTAACACGTAGATACTTCAAACAACATCTAACAAAGACCATGCTTGTGATTTTGGAAGATTTTCTGTCAACGGTCAACGGTAACCGAAACTCACAGCCTTAATGATCCCAGGTGCTCTTCGTACAGCCCAATTTGCCGAGAGTGCAGAGAGTGGAGAGGCTTCCTTTTCTGGGTCATTTAGACAATCTGTATATTTATGCATATTTCAACAATTTTGATGTTCAGACAAAAATTTAAAACATTTTCAAACTAGCAAGTCAATAGCAAATTGTAAGATATAAAAGGAAGTCAAAAATTGCCCAAATGCATTCAAGTTATTCAACAACTTTACATCCAAAGTGTCCCAAAGTTGTCCCAAGTTTGCCCCAGGATTCTGTGGAAATTTCAGGATTCTCGGGCTTCGTGGTTGGCCTTGCCTTGCTTCCTTATACTTGCTATGCCCTCATCGCAGCTTTTAACGTGGTGAGGCCGATGAAGAATCAGATCATAGGTGATTTATAGGTGATTTATGGTGATTAAATGTACGTATATTATATTTATGTAAATGAGTAAATGTGATTGAGTAGATCCAAGTCAAAGTGACTTCGATAAAAAAACGTAGCTCGCTCCATTCTCGATCATTATCACATGTACGTTAGGCAAAACATAAATCTAAAGCTGAGGCTGGGTGTGTGTAGAACATCGGACATGGCGATACTGAATGATACTGTAGACTCTAGAGACACTAGACTTTTGACTTTACTGTTGGTTGAAAACGGACGTCGGATGTCAGGGGCGACAGCTTTGCTTTTGGTCCTTTCGGACTGGAGCTCATCTCTTGCTTGGTCTCTGTGGGTCAGCTTCTCATAGCCTGCATAACTGGCCATAACTGGCAGTTGGCATAAGAATTTGTACTGAAAATGCTGAAATTTACTGCAAATTTGGCATTTGACAAGCTCAGTATCTCCTAAAATCTCCTAAATGCTGGTTTGGCTCCGAAAGGTTTGACTCTTTGGAGCTTGGGCAGCTTCCTGCAGCGTGGCCGTGGACTTCCCGCCGGGCCACTGGGTCTGCTGGGCCTCTCGGAAGGCTTGTCGTACCTGGCAGCAGGGCGCCCCAAATCGCTTGCGAAAGTGCTGCCAAAGTGCTGCTAGACTCTAGCTAGATTTGCTGGGTTTGCTTCTGATTTCTGTGGAAATGTGGTCCATACACGGTCCATACATGGATGAGTAAGTTCCGGCAACTTTATCTCTAAAACCAGCCACAGTTGCCTTTCGCTCTGAAAGGCCCTTGGCCTCGTGCTGGCCACAGTGGCATCAGGAGTACGTTCAGGCGACGTCCAAAAGACATCGAAGTTTTCTCCAAAACGGCCATTTGTTTCTTTGTCGCTTTGGACAGGACCTAAGATCAGCTTGCCTCCAGTGCCCACTATCAGCATGCCTTCGATGCCAAAGGAGCGCGGCTAAACATACTTACAAAAAAATGCTCAATACTTACAAAGCAAAGCGCAAAAAATCCAAAAAGAATCCCGAAGAATCCGCTTTTGGGTCAATGAGTTGAAGAAGCTAAGAAGCAAAAAGAGTCATGGACAGGGAGATCTTTTTGGTGATGTCGGCTCGGCAGCTCCAGCATTGAAGGCCTGATTGAAACGAAGTGAAACGAATTGAAGAGGATTTTTGAGATTTTTGTTCTTCCAAACTAACATCATGAGATGAAATGGTTTCACCCAGTAGACTCTGACAGGTCCCCAATGTCAAGCTCCCAGACTTCAAGACGCCTGACTTCAAGGCAAATCAAATCTTACAAGCTCCAAAGGTTACCAGAACGAGGAACATTTTATAAACATGTTTTTAATATTAATATTCCAAAATTATAAATTCCAACAACAAGTTGCAGTTAAATGAGCTTACATGTTCGAGTTTGCGTGGATATCCGATTGCTTTGAGTTTGCAGGTGCCTGACATCAAAGTCCCCGAGATCAAAATCCCAGATGTGAAGGTTCCGGACATCAAGGTGCCAGACGTGCCAGCATTTAAAGCTCCTAAGATGCCCGAGATGCCGGACGTGAAGCTTCCAGAGGCGGGAGCTGGAGACAGTTGGAAACAGCTGAGTACAGCAGTTCCGCAGCCCACCATACATTGCCATACATACATTCAATATATCCCAAAATAAATCCAAATCATAAATTCTACAGGACAAACAATGATTCAAACATATCACAGAAACGATTCTACCAGTTCCTCAAGATTTTTCTTATGCTTCTTCATTAAAACATGTTTTGCCCATCCACATTTTTAATAAAACAGGTTTTAACGAGCAAGCATAAGAAAAGTCTTGAGGAACTGGTAGAACAATTCCTGTGATGTTTTTGAACAAAAAGGGTCCTGGAATTTATTGTATTTTATGCGTTTATTTTTGTGCGTGAAATCTATTTTTAAATGTATGGTGGGCGCCGGGACTGGTGTATGAAGTTGGGAGGATATCGTTCTAGCTGCATCTACCGGGCAAAGGAACACTGTTTTAAAGCATGGCTGTTTTTGAAGTTTTTGGACTCAGGTGAAGATTCCCAAAGCGCCGAAGCCAGAAGCCAAGCCCGAAGAGAAAAAAGAAGAGAAAAAAGAGGCCCCGGATGTCTCCTGACCTCTCTTGATGTCTCCTTAATCCTCCTGATTATGATACGCAGTTTGCAAGCTTCAGAACGCAGGCACCACCTGCGCCAAAGAAGCCAGAGGCTGTTACGGTTACAATACTGATGGATGCAGCAATCTACTCCGTGCCACAACTCATCTGATCTAGTCTAATTTTGGACTTCCTTCTTGAGTCTTGAGGTATATAAGTTCTCAGGTTTTCATGGTATCTTATAGCCGCCTACAGGGAATGCATACGAAAACAAGCTCCTGAAATATCTTGTGCATGTGCCCTGCAATTCTGATGATTTCTGTACCTGGAAGGTTAAGGCTCCAGCAAAAACAGAAACTGCAGACTTCTCCTCCCTCTTTGACTAAGAGCTTATCGGCTCTTCTGATTTGGTGCATCTTGAACGTCCTGAAACTGGACGGAGAGAACCGACTCAAACTGGGCCTAAGACCGACTGCAGTGCACATTTGGAAATTATCCGGCTATGATCAGCTATGCTATTTTTTACTTTACATGAATTCACTCGTTCACTCAGTACTACTCCCTCATTGTCTTGCATAAGATTCAATGTGAGACTATGGTCCAGTCTGATATACATTTGAGATATTTGATAACATAGCCATTTTCTGGGGCATCGGCGCAGGGTCTTTGCTGCACCAGCCAGCTGGCAAAGGTCTTCAAATTCCCTGATGCCGTACCAGTTTTTGGATTTTCCAGGTTGTGAAGAAAGCGGTGCGAACCAAAAACAGTGCCAATGTCTCGGACGACAGGCAGCAAGATTTAAAGATTTGGACATGGTCCACACCTGTTCTTGGCCGTGTTTTCCAAACTGCAAAGCTGTGCAGTCATCTGGCTCTAGCAGGAAACCCCACCTGCAATAGGGTTCTTGAGGGTTCTTGATAAGAGATGTTTCTGTAATTTGCCCACGTTTGCACATGCATGCACTTTAACAAAGATGACACACTGACCATGATATCCTTCTGTAATTTAAGGTTCAACCGACGACAACTTGCAAATAGACTTCCCATGACTTCCCAGACCTATCGCCGGATCCATTTTGCCTCTCCGTTTCTTACATGGCTTCATGGCTGTTGATCTTGGGAGCCGGTGTGACGGCGAGTCCTGACTGGGAGGCTGTACAGTTGAATAGATGCCTGAAGCTGGTCATAGGCACTAGTTCACTTAGTTCACAGTACACGTACCAATCAACACTGAAAAGTTGAGGGTTGAAACGAGACCCCGAAGCTCAAACTCGGGGTTTATGGTTTATTTGGGCAGTGGCAGACAGCATCTTTCCGACGCCAGGCCTTTGATGTGGTGACTGAGCCAACATCACTACTGCAGTTGAAGTTGCAGCTGAGCCGAAGTGACCTCGGCATGAAACACGACATCAACATGTCCCTCACGATGCCAAAATTCAGAGGAAGAGATGGACAATATGAGTCAGTCGTCATAAATATATGAGTTGTCATAAGAGATATGTTTGTGAGGTGGAGGAAATTTGCCGTGAACTCTTCAGAATTTTTCAGACTTGGTTATGGCTGGGAAGCTTCGAGCTTTTGCCAGGTGAAATTGGCGAAAGTGAAAGTGCTCCAGCTCCAGAGGCGGGCGCAGGGTAGGTGACGAGGTGACGAGGTGACGACTTCGCGTGACTCTCAGTGGATCTCACTTTTTTGAGGCCAAGCCTTGCTTCGGCGCCTTTGAGGTGTGCTCGTTGGCACAGCGCTTTGGCACGGAAATAGATCATCATACAATCATAGCAAACAAGCATTCACTAAAATCTTAAAGATCACTGATTTTACATAGCTAACCAGGACTATGACACGTTTTGTATACTTATTTCTGAAGAATGAAAAACATGTTCCAGTTTGAAGAATGCCCCAAGTGTAAGAGTGCTTTCAACATGTTTCACTTCTTCACTGTGACTATTCATGACTTTCTGTCTAAGGCAAGAAACATGTGCTTACATTCCTGGGTGCTCTACATCTACTGGTGAAACTGCTTACGGTGGATGGTGCTCCAGCCAAGTTGGGCACTGCGCACATTTGGACAAAGAAAGCTGTTTGGCGACAAAGGCGTCGACGAAGAAGTCGACAACTTCGACCAAATGCAACTGGAAAAATGCCATCAGTGAAACTTCCTGTAGTGGGGATCGGGGCCGATGGCAAAACCCCGGATGCAGCTTCACGAATGATAGAGAAGCATGTATGTGGATGCCTGGTTGCAACTGGGCTGGGGAGAGTCATTTTGGTGGCTGGTGTGTTGGTGACCTTCCGCGATGTGCAATGCAAACTTCTAAATCTACATGCGGAGACGAGTGCCAATGGCACAGCAAAACTTGATAAAAAAAGGAGCCAGTGAATGGATCTTGCGGCATCTTGCACATTTCATGTCGCGTCTGACCACACAATCAATCTCAGTCTTCACGCTTTGCTTTAATTCTTGTGCGTTGCAAATCATTGCAATATTGCAGCACTGCAGTGCATAGATCAAGCCAAGCAATGAGATGTACCATTCCCTGCAACTGTTTATGTCACATTTTGGCTCAGATTTTTGGCATTTTAATCTGAAGATTTTTGGCAAGTGCTTTAAGGTATCCATAGGTATCCGAGGATGGCATTCTGTCGTACAGTGGCAGGACATTTTCCATGGTGCCTTGGCCATCTTGGCCACTTGCGTGGCTCCCGCACAGCTAAAACCTCAGGAGCTCAGTCGATGTCGGTGCGTCATGTGTGCAATGTGGTTCCCTTATAACCACAAAAGAGCTTCAGTAAAACAACAACAACTAAGAAAGTCTATGAAAGTCTTATTGGATGTATCATTGATGTATCAGAGATGAAAGGTGGATGCTACCAAGGTGGACGGCACTTTCTTCTATTTGTCTGCAGCTGCTCTTGCGGCATGGCTTGACTCAAATGAGTGGCTCGGACGTCAGAGTCGGAGTCACAGGAGTCTGTCGGACCACGGGATGTCGAGGTCGAACCGACAAAGGCGTTTTAGACCGTCTTTCTGTGAAGCGGCTCCAGTCGCCTCTCGTCATGGAAAACTCAGTTTTTTGGGGCAAGTGGCTGAGAAGATGTTAGTGACATTTAGTGACAACTTTGGAATATTTTGTGTTTGGCTGAAACTTCAGGGAGCAAGCAGCAGCAGCAGCAGTAGTATCATCAAGTTTCGCGTCGACAATGCTAGAGCCTCAGCTATAGCTTTGGGGATTTGGTGAGCACAGGGAGACGAGACTCGCAAGATGTCACCATCCCATACCGTGTCAACAACATTGAGGATCGACCAGGTCTTTTGAGTGAGGCCTTCGAAACTGCTGTACCCTTGCTGTGTCATGCTGTACCTGCGATGTGAATTGAGTTGTTGCACACAGGATCATGAAGAGTGAAGAAAAATCACCAATCCGAATCCAAGTCGCATTTTTTGACTCAAGTTCTTTCCAGGCGACAGAGATCCTCAAGAAACAGCAGCTGAACATCCGCGATGCGCGTATTTCCACCAAAGAAGATTCCCCTCGGGCATGCCACTTCTACGTTGTCCAGGACAAACTCTCCGGATCAGGACTTTCAGAGCATCGTTTGGCGCAGGCGCATTGCGCGGGAATATGTTACAATGCTTATGTGTATAAACATGGTGCAACGCCCCACATGAGTTTGCCAAAGCCAGCAAGAAAGAACGTTCTGTAGGGGAATGTACTAGTAAGAACACATTTAGAGATGGATTCTCGATTTCATTTTTTTAACGTTAAGAGATTTGAGATTGGAGGATTAAGTGAGGTGACCTGAAAAAAGCTTCACAATCTTCTCAGATCTAGGCTTTCCACCTCATGTCTGCCAGGTTCGTGCAGCTTTGAGAGAATTGGCGATTTGTGACTGCCAAGCGGAGCCATGGCCCCGTTATTCCTCGAAGGAGGTAGCGGAGCACACGGATTTGGAGAAAGGAATTTGGGTCAGCTACAAGGAGTGCGATCCGTTCAAGTCTTATCGGTCGCAGTCGTTGAAGTCTATGTTTTTTCTGTGGATTTGTAGATGATGGCAAGATGTCATGGTTTCATATTTTGCATTTATTTGCAATCTATATTTTTGACATATGGTTTCCTCATATTTTCGAGAGGATGGTGTCTACGACATCACGAGACTCGCCTGCATTTGGCAGCCTTTTTCTTGAAGCCGTTTATTCTTTTGGATTTCAGTGCACAGTGGGCAACTGAATTGCGACTCAAGGAAATTCATTGCCAACCACCCTGGGGGCAAAGACAAGATCATGCTTGCAGCGGGCAAGGCCATAGATCCATTTTGGCACCTCAGCTTGAAACCATCCAGTTGCATTTTGTTGATTTCGCACATTTTTTTGATCTGCCAATTTTCACATGTCACATTTCAGATTGAGGAGAATCTACCAGCAGCACACAGGCAGAGGCAATGCTGTGGAACTGTTGGAAAGTATGAGAATTGGTGATCTGTCTGTCCTTTCCTAAGACTTGCTCGATACATTTTTGTTTGTTGTTGTATTTGCCGTATTTGCCCCTTGACACTGATCAGTTTGATCTTGTTCCCCCTTTTTGCCAAGGATCCTCCTGCGGCAGATGATGGGAGCGAGGGAAATGGGGATGCTGTTTGATGTTTCAGTGTTTAGGGAGGCTAGAGAAGTGGACTTGGAATTTTAGAGCAAAGAGTGGAACAGGCGTCAGAATTGTTTGGAATGAATTAAAATGATATAAAATGATACTGTAGAATAATATGAATTTTAATATGAATGAATCTGATGGAATGATGATGTTCTTTCCCAGGAGTTGTCCCTACAACACAGATCCTGAGCGTCATCCAGTCTGGTCCCTCAACACAACTCTGTCGGAACAGTTGTTGAATCACTCACCTTTCCCACATCGGACAAGCTTTGAATTGTAGGCCTTGATTTTCCATAACAACAAGCCCTGCAACGTGTGGCGCCTGGTGTTTTTGTGTCTTTGGAAATCACACATTTGCATGGCTTTTGAGGCAGAACTTCCAGCTGAATTAATGTTAGATTCCTGGCTGACGCCAAACCCTGTATGGTGTGCGGCCTCAGAAACCGTCAAAAGTAGGATCTCACAGGATTAAATGAAAGACATCGAGAGAGGAACCAAAAAGACAAAAAAACACATTAAAGAAAACAAAGAAATGGTACGAAGAGCAGCAAAACATGTAGAACTTCGAGCTTCCGAGGTTTATCCGTCATCATCATCCGGTCCCTTCGATCGACCCGAAGCAATATCGTCTTTGTGTCGATGGCATCGGAACGAAGTCTGTGACGTTGTGCTTGGAAGATCTGAAGAGCCGCTTCGTGAAGCGTGAGGCCCACCATCTTTTCAAAACTGTGGGCCAACATCATTGGCATGCGAACATGAACAAATCATACAAATCATGGTTCCTTCATTTCTATCTTCGTTTTGATGTCATGAAAACCAATTTAGCCGACTTTCCGTTTTTATCCGTTTTTGTGGCATTGTCAGGTTGTAGCAACCCTCCAGTGTGGCGGAAACCGAAGATCTGAGCTCGATCAAATTGAGAAAACTTCTGGAATCCCATGGGGGTTTGGTGCCATGTCCACAGCACAATTTGGCGGAGTCTATTTGCGAGAGGCACGGGACACTGGCAGCCACTGGCACAATGTCACTAATGGTTTTCGCAAAATGCCAAAAATAAGCTCGCTGTTTTATAGCATAAACGTTGTTTCACTACATTTACTCCTGAAGTTCCATGAAGAGGCATATATGCGGCATTATTGCAAGTATCTGTGACTTCTGAGTGTTGAGACTTCTGACTTTGGAGTTGCATCATTGTGGTGTTGTCAGGTGTTGCAGCACTGTGCAGGGCTGAGCCATGAAAATGTGGAGGCCTTTGAGGCTCCGGGTATTTGGGTGGACCCGGTTAGAGGTGAAGGGATCTGATGGATGTGGCTTCTATGAGCAAATTATAAGGGGTTGAGTAACAGCAATAAAGTCAGAAGGGGTCCCTTTTTTCTGATGCTAGCCAAAGACCTAAAGACTTTACAGTTGTCAATGCTGACTCCACACAATTCACACCCTGAATGAAGAGGGTAGGTAAGGGTAGCAACATGATAATTTCAGACTTAAGCGATAGCTCCTTGAAGTTGCGGTTTAACGTGAAAATTAGATATAAATAGTGAGCTCATTACTTCACGTTCACTTAAACATGTGGATCATTCTGATTTGGTTCTTCCCTGTTTTCCTGAAAATAGTGGGCTGACAGCAATCCTTGAGAAGAAAGGCATGACTTTTTTAGTGTACTCGCAAGGTACAGCACGTGATCTTCAAGTCGCTGGATGGAATGGAGGTGGGCGGTGCAATTTTGGGTGTGGATCATGTGGATTCACGGATCGTTTCCGCCTTTTGTGAGGCGAGCATTCCGGTGGAGAAGGCTTTGAGCCCATACGGTGACGTTCTCTTGGCCTACGAAATGAACGGTGAACCTTTGAACATGGAGCATGGGGCTCCAGTCAGAGTCATCGCAGGGTATCCCAGTTTCTCTCAAAAACATATTATTCACATCTGAAAAATCAAGATCAAAGGTCAAATTGGAATCAGAGTGGCTCAAAAGTCTCTTTCTCCCCAAAATAGCTAACATGTAATGAAAGCAACAAAACAGATGGCAACTATCACGGAGTAATGGGCAGTTTAGTTAGTCAAATGCCATGAGATGTCATGAAATGTAATTATGGAGTAGTGAGCGTTGTTTCCATGTTTCTGATCTTAGGTTCCTGGTGTGGTCGGCGTCAGAAATGTGAAATGGCTTGGGCAGATTACAGCTTCCAGAGAGGAAGCTGAAGGTCCTTGGCAAAGAGGCATTGCCTACAAAGGCTTTTCGCCCATGGTCAAGGACGGGGGAGAACTTCGCTCACACTGTGGCCGAGTATGATGCAAGTCTTTGTTGTCTTTGGAATTCAGGACCTGAAAGGCATCGACATAGACTTGGCCTTAGAAAAACACGAGCTTTCAGTTTTTTCAACCACAATTTTGCCAATATTATTGACGTATCTCGAAGGTCAAGTTTTTTTTTCTGATTTTCCTGAAAAAAGATAAGATAAGACCACGGGTCGTCACATCTCGCGCTAAGGAAAAGATCCCCTCAATGCAAGACTTGCCAATCCAGTCAGCCATTGTGACTCCCAAAGCTGGAAGCATAGTGGAATTGGACGACATTGAGGCCAACGTTAGGTTCTTTTCTTTTCCATTTTGCATCGTTTGTGTTTTTCGATGCCTATTTTTTCTCATTTGCGTTCCATCTATCTGACTTTATCATACTTTGACTTTGACAATGCTTATGTTTTTTTTGGGATTGGCTGATAAAGTATGTCCTTTCACCGCCATGCAACCCATGCTTCTACGAGTGATCATACCATATTACCATATTTCCACTATTTGTCCCTGACAGGTCAAAGGCTTTGCATGGAGTGGCGGTGGTAGAGGTGCTGAGTGGGTGTAGTGTCCGCTCATTTCTTGAGGATTCATGAAGATTCTGATATGTGACATCATTTTTACAAACATGAGAATGATTTTGTGTGCCAGGTATCGTTCGTGTAGATGTATCGATTGATGAAGGCAATACCTGGGTCACAGCGGAGCTTCTGGATGGGAAGGATCAACCCTACAATCGAGCCTGGGCCTGGACTTTCTGGGAAGCTTCAGCTACTTGGAGCAGATTCGCTGAAGATATCAACAGATTGGGAGTTGCAAAGGGCAAACTGGGCAGGTTTTTTTTTGGAAAAAAAGGTTGCTTCTCAAGATCTCTATTAAAAGTATGAACAACAATCGCAGATGTTCAACAATATCCATGAAGACTTGCAGCAAGAACTGGATTGAGATATTGCCGGAATGTAACGGATATCAGCATCCAGGAGCATCCAGCATGCAGGAACCCTATGTCTGTCGTTGAGGTCCCGGTACCTGATGCCCTCAAAGGCAAAGATATCACTATCCTTTGTCGAGCCGTTGATTCAGCCTACAGCACCTCGTCAAGAGTTTGTGGTGTTTCCATGTGTTTGCTCTTAGGTCGTATCGATGGATTATGTATGGTGATGTAATGAGTCTGATATATGGTACAATAGGTATATTGACGTATTATATATATATATATCTCATGATGTATGTCAATAAGATACCTCCTGAATCAACTTCGATCATTCCTACCATTTCACATCATCCACTAAGTCTTTGTGAATGTCAAAAGCTTTGTTTCTCCCTAGCTCCTGTTCCAGAAAATGTCAGCATGTTCTCAGCTGCCTTTGACAGGCACTCAGCCAGAGAGACCTGAGCCACTTTGGAATTTGCGCGGTTTGAATTGCAATTGCTGGCATCGTGTTTCAGTGAAGCATGAGGAGTAGAATGAAGTAGCTATTGCGAGACTTCACACTTCAACTTGAAGTTGAATCTCCTTGTCTCGTCTCTCTTGTGCCCAAACAACTTTTGAATTGGGCGTACAGCTCCCAGAAGCAAACTCGATTGCGAAGGCAACTGCAAATGCTAAAGTGTCATAATCTGTCAGATGTTCAGGGCATCAATCTGTTTGTCCAGCATCTATGCCGAAAGTACACGTCTACCGACAATTTTCATCTGCTCGCTGCTGCGTATGATTATAGACATGATTGTACGATTCAATGCTCTGAGCAACAGAACAGAACGGGCAGAAACGCACATTGCACTTCACCGTGTCAGCAGTGTTAGTGATAGTGATGTTTTCAAAAGCAAGCACCCAAGAAGCTATCATGAACAACCTATGATACAAGAGGCATACAGGCCAACATTGGAAGAGCAGGGGTCATGCTCACTGCTCTGGCTCCTTCGCAATGCTTTTGAACATGATATTTGATACTTGCCAACATGTGGACCAACATTGCATCGATTGCATTGCTTCCATTCGCGAACTCCAAGGCTTTGCAAAGTCAAAGCCTTTTGTTCAGAAGACAAATCATCGACTTGCCGCCATGGCTCTTTTCTTAATGCAGAAGTGGGAACAGATGCAGGACGCAATTCTGAGCAGATGCAAGACCTTGTGAAATTTGTCGTACTTTGATCATACTTTGTCGGTATTTTTTTTCTTCAGGACAGAGTCACGGATTGGTCAGGACAGTCTCGAAATTCCCACAAGTGGTCGAGTGGAAGTGCTTACGAAGTGCTCAATCAGACTTAAACGGTGAGCTCAATGAGCTCCAGTAGATTTTTGTGTGGTCTATTCACATTTAAAATGTGTTTCGATCAGTTCTTTTCAATTTCATGGGCCTTGGATTCGGGATTTTGATACCCTCAACTATGACAGGTCTAAAATCACTGGTTTTGTCAATGTTCCTGTGATGCCACAGAGCATGGGCAAAATCGTGAGACTTGGATTTGGGATTTTGATACCCTCAACTATGACAGGTCTAAAATCACTGGTTTTGTCAATGCTCCTGTGATGCCACAGAGCATTTGGCAAAATCGTGAGACTTGGATTTGGGATTTTGATACCCTCACCTACGAAAGGTCTAAAATCACTGGGTGTAATATACTGGTATACCAACAATAAGATGTGCCACAGACATGATGATTTTCGGAGCAGGACTTCTTTCCAGTATGTCTCACATACGTGGAGAGCTTGGAGATATGTCAACTGCTTCGATCGCAGCAGGTGTGGCAGCTGACTCAGCATGACTTTCGGTCCAACCTCGAGCATCCCGGAGTCGAGCAATCGCACCGAGAACTTTGCTCAGGTTGTTGGACTTCGGGCCGTCCATGTGTTGAACAGACTCATTGATGCTGTCCAGATCTCAACATTGTAAAACATGAATCTTAGAAAACCTTTGGTCAGCAAAAAACATTTCACTTTGCTCATGTTGATATCATGAGTTTGAGATGGGGGCTGAGATTTTTGAAATTGGTTTTGACGGTTTGACTGAGGCTTTGCAGGAAATTCTCTTGAGTCAAACGAGATTAGCAAACTTTATCCTGCTTTATGCCGTGGGCTCTGGATTTCATGTGGTCTACAAATATCGTGAAACCATCACGCAGAATTTGAACGTTACACGTGGAGTGCCCCGGCCGCTGTTAGAGAAGCTGTCAGAGAAGTTGTTTTGTCCAAGAGACTGTGAAGAGACATGGAACGTTTGGAGACGTTTGGCACGCGGTGCTTGGTAAATCAAAGAGGATTGTCTTCAGAAATCACGTGGCAGGCTACCTCATTCGAGAGTGCAGACAAAGCAGAGTGGCTGGTTCAACTAATATGCAATCTGAAACGATTGCCGCCAACCTTCTGGTATTCCAGCGCAGCCACATGTTTGCTCTCCTTACAGATAGCCCAACGATTTGGAGTGCTGGGAAGCCTAGTGTTAGCCATCAACTAGATGTTTTGTCTTGATGTTCAACTTGAAGTCGAAACAACTTTGATGAACATGCTGAATGCTTTGAAGCATTTATTGAAAACTGGTCCGGATTGTGTGAGGTGGTGTTTACAGCAAACGGGCCGTTCTAGCATAGGGAAGCGGATACTCCAGTGAGGGCCTCAAGGGGCCCAGGGATAGCCACTGGAAGACAATGAAATATCACTGGTAGGGTGGAACATGATTGAACATGTGAGTGAACTCTTTTAGTCGTGTACACGTGTAAATAGTGCACAGACTGACACAGCATATGATCATGTACCATGTGATCATGATGTATCAATATGATTGCATAGGTTCATATTAGTTCCTATTGAGTTGTACTTCGACTGAACAGATGGCATTGTGGCAGTGTTCTTATTTGGAAATGAATTTTATTCAAGCATTTCCGGGGTATACTGTCGAAGCTTTTGAACTTTGATGACTTTTCATGGCCATAGCCTTAAGAAATTATTCCAGGGTGGCATGTGAGTTAGTGGAATAATTTTCTCAGAATAATCGCGGTGGAATAATCGGTCAAAATTCGGTATCCATCCCCCCACCCTAAGACACGTGGAATGATTTCCAATTTTCAAATAATTCAGACTTATTTAATTTGTGTAATTTTTGTTTGTTTTCCAACTCTTCCTATCAATCAAATTGATGGAGGGGGATGGAGGGGGGCTGGACGGTACACAAAATGATTGAGACATAATGGAGACACAACGGTTGGATTTTGAATCCTGGATTTTGGATCTTGGATTTTTGTAGATCTTGGATTTGGGATTTTGATACCCTCAACTACGAAAGGTCTAAAATCATTGGTTTTGTCAATGTTCCTGTGATGCCACAGAGCATGGGCACAATGGTGAGACTTGGATTTGGGATTTTGATACCCTCAACAACTAAGGGTCTAGGATCACTGGTTTTGTCAATGTTCCTGTGATGCCACAGAGCATTGGCACAATCGTGAGACTTGGATTTGGGATTTTGATACCCTCACCTACGAAAGGTCTAAACTCACTGGTTTTGTCAATGCTCCTGTGATGCCACAGAGCATGGGCAAAATCGTGAGACTTGGATTTGGGATTTTGATACCCTCAACTACGAAAGGTCTAAAATCACTGGTTTTGTCAATGCTCCTGTGATGCCACAGAGCATGGGCAAAATCGTGAGATCGAGTAGTTTCATTTTTTTGTGGACGATCAAGGGCGTTTTGGGAAGTTTGGATTTTGGGTTTTGGAGTTTAGATTCAGGCTCACCAGCCAAAAAAAACAAGGAACAAAATTAAAAACTACATTGCCTACAGGGGGATAATCCTGCTTTACTAGGCGGAACTCTCACGAAATTTTTCAGCGCATTTTTGGAGATTGTTCCAGATTTTCAATAAACAAACGTTTACGAAACGAACTTTGCAACTTTTTTGGTAGTTTCCACTTTATCACTTTGCTATTTTGCTCGCTGTGCTGATGACTTTGCAAAACTATATTTTGTATTTTTTTGGGGAGACCGGTCGTGAACCAGCAATTCATGTAAAACGCCGAATGTGTCTGACTGGATGGCCGTATGGCAGGAAAGAAATGGGGCAAACAAACAGGAAGAAACAGTACATTTTTACAGGGGGATAATCCTGCTTTACCACAGGGGGTAGGGCCCCGTAGGGGGAACTCTCGCGTTTTTTTTCAGCACATGTTTGGAGTTTTTTCCAGACGTTTGCCAGAAAGAAACGTTTATGAGGCGAACTTTGCAACTCTTTCTGAAAACGCGCCAACTGAAAAACCTTCAACTGAAAAACCTGTATCTGAAAAACCTGTAACTGAAAAACCTGTATCTGAAAACCGTAGCTGAAAAACCTGTAACTGAAAAACCTGTAGCTGAAAAACCTGTAACTGAAGAACCTGTATCTCGAAAACCAAATTCTGAAAAACCTGTAACTGAAGAACCTGTATCTGAAAATCCTGTAACTGAAAAACCCGTAACTGAAAAAACATGTATCCGAAAAACCTGGAAGTGAAGAACCAGTATCTGAACAACCTGTAACTGAAGAACCTGTAGCTGAAAAACCTGTAACTGAAAAACCTGTATCTGAAAAACCTGTAACTGAAAAACCTTCAACTGAAAAAACCGTCAACCAAAGAACCTGTATCTGAAAAACCTGGAACGGAAAAACTTGTATCTGAAAAACCTGTAGCTGAAAAACCTTCAACTGAAAAACCTGTATCTGAAAAACCTGTAGCTGAAAAACCTTCAGCTGAAAAACCTGTATCTGAAAAGCCTGTAACTGAAAAACCTGTATCTGAAAAACCTGTAGCTGAAAAACCTTCAGCTGAAAAACCTGTATCTGAAAAGCCTGTAACTGAAAAACCTGTAACTGAAAAACCTGTAGCTGCAAAACCTGTAGCTGAAAAACCTGTAGCTGAAAAACCTGTATCTGAAAAACCTGTACCTGAAAAACCTGTAGCTGAAAAACCCTAGCTGAAAACCTGTAGCTGAAAAACCTGCAGCTGAAAACCTGTATCTGAAAACCTGTAGCTGAAAAACCTGTAGCTGAAAAACCTGTATCTGAAAAACCTGTATCTGAAAAACCTGTAACTGAAGAACCTGTATCTGAAAAACCTGGAACTGAAAAGCCTGAGCCTGAGAAACCTGTTTCTCATGATATTCACATAGTTTCAGATGTGGCTGCTCTGTATGTCAAGGTATGCTGGAATATTTGTTAATATTTAATTATTTTGGGGTATATTGACTAGGGTCCCCCTTGAAGGTTCGGGCCATGACTTTCCACTTTCGTTCCAAGGCTTGTCTTCATTGGGGTCTTCCTGGCGCAAACTTTTTGCGAACTACTCTCTGAAAAACAGGTGCAATGGCTCGGTGAGCGGACGTGCCTCAGCAGATTTTTAACGTGTATATAATGAAATGATTTGAACAGATACATGTATGATGTTGGTTGCAAGGGGTCATTCATTGCTGCTCAGAGTTGCACATATTTTTCCAATCTCAGGAAGTCTCTAGTGCTGGCCAGCGACCGAAGCCTGCAAGAGAGAGCGCGGGCTGCCCGAGCCACAGACCGATCCGATAATGGATGTTCAAATCAAAGCAACGGTGATTTGTTTATTTTGACCTTGGATTTTTACATTTTCTGATTCATTTTCATTGCATTCATGATTGCTTTATGATTTTTGGATTAATTTACCATTGTTGTACATGAGCCAACTGTACACTGCGTACACTGCGTACACTGCGTACACTGCCCAAATGACTTCAGATTTTTCGAATTTGCTTAGCACAATTTGTTTCGCATCAGCTTCCATGATTTGAAGTTGGGACTTTGTCCAGGCCAGTGGTGCGGCCTTTCGATCTGTGTGATCTCTGAAAAAGTCCGATGCGAACATGTGAGAGGAAGTGGAAAAGTGGTCAACAACCTGTATCAATATTGCAGTCCATCAGCTTTTGCTTGTATAGATTCTTTGTGATGGCTGCTTGAAGGCCAAGATACAGCATGAGTCAAGTGCCAGAAATTGAGTGGCCTAGACTTCAACGTCACTTCTTGAATGATGCTTCGTGTTTTGCATTTTCCATTTTTCACCAGTCCTCTCGAGCATGGCGGCGTTTTCCAGCGCCGCCATGAGCCATGGCGATGATATAGAATACACACATGCATGCATATATGTATGAATATTTATAGATACACACGCATAGTATATAGATATATAGTCTAGTAAGCATTTATACACATTACACACACATCACGCACACACATATTATATATATATACATGATTATATTATATATACATGATAGATGCATTTCGCCATGTCGTTCACCTCTGTCCTGCCGATCAGCGCCACGTGGGGCGGCCGATGAGAAATTCTTGGGAGGTGGAAGGTTCGCAGGAACGGGAGAGGAGACTGAGACATGTCTTTTTTGGGCAAACATTTAGTAAAACTTCAGATTATTTTTGGTGATGGACATTGAAATTGAAGGTTATAGAAAACTTCATGTTTGAAAGGGAGGCTCATTTTGAATCAATAAAATATGTATTTCTATGTATTTGCATTTATGCATTGAATTGACATATATATATATACGTACATATATATATATATTGTTATATTTCTGTATATGAATCTAAAAACCCACCATTACGACGGTAATCACCGAGGCCGGCAGAGCTGCAAAACGAAGTGAAGAACCGCTGTGGTGTGGAGTCGGGGTCTCCTTGGCGCTGGGAGATGTCTCAAAGCAGTCCACACCCCGTGGACTTCGCGAATTCTTTTTTTTTGCTTCTTAAATGGTGGTAGCAGATTGGGATAAGGAAAAGTATTGTATTTGACCAAATCAAAATGACAATGTAAACTTGTAAACAGTTTGGTAAAAGTGCAATATAGCATACTTCACCCAGATCTGGTGAAAAGAGTGCTGCAACTTCTGCTTTGATTAGGCCAAACAGTCAGCAATTGTCGCTGGACCGAGCAGGCAGGGGTCTCATGACATGGATCATGATGTGTAAGGTTTGCACTTGCATGACCTTACATCGTCGATCGAATCCAAGAGGTACCCAAACCTGCAACCCCAATGACAATGATCAGTCTGTCTACAGATTATTCTTGCAGGATCCCTTATAAGCATTTCAGAGGGCACCCAGCTGCTATTCATCACCGTGGCCTTGCAGGCACGCAAAGGATCAGTGGACAGGACCCGCAGTTGGTGACGCAGCGGGGCATTGTCGCCTTGCTCAGCTTGTTCTTATCCTTCGTCGTCTTCTTGCTGCTGTTCTTGCTGTTCTGGTTTCTGTTGTCTGTTGTTGCTGTTGCTGTCAATGCTCTTCTTCTTGTTGTTGTTGTTGTTGTTGTTGTTGTTGTTGTTGTTGTTGTTGTTGTTGTTGTTGTTGTTGTCGTTGTCGTTGTCGTTGTCGTTGTCGTTGCTGCTGCTGCTGCTGCTGCTGCCGTTATCGCTGTTGTGGCTGCTGCCGCTGCTGGTTCACATATTATATATTATTATATAATCCATTGTCAACTAGTCATATTTCCCTTTCCAGCATTCTTGAAACAATCTGAGAACCTTCTCAGCGTCTCCCCAAATCTTCTTGCACCTTCGTTTCTGAGGTCAATGGCGCAGAGGTCCATCTCAACAATGGAGAAGGGAGCATTGCTGGACAGGTGCTTGGTGGACTCGGTGTAGTCTCATGCACAGCCATGGTTGCAGTTGGAGTGCTGTTGCTATTCGAGAAGGTTATTGTTGTCGTTGTCGTTGTCATTGTCGTTGTCGTTGTGGTTGTGGTTGTGGTTGTGGTTGTGGTTGTGTTGTGGTTGTGGTTGTGGTTGTTGTTGTTGTTGTTGTTGTTGTTGTTGTTGTTGTTGTTGTTGTTGTTGTTGTTGTTGTTGTTGTTGTTGCTGTCACTTCGTTCACATATTTTTGATCCGGGTTGGACCTTGAAATCACCAACAACCAGCTTTCTTGGGGTCACATTCTGTCTTGATGTGACCTGTGCCGTCAACCCTAGCTGGTTGTTTATGTTGAATCCTTGCCAAGTTTTGGTGAAGTATTTTTTTGTTTCAATTTTGAAGGGACTTTGATGTCGGGCGATTAAGCTTTCAATCTGTTCTGTAATACTGTTGCCAGTTCAATGTTTGTAAATCAAATTGAATGCTTCCACGATGTAACTTGAATCAACATAATCCAACCCCGCAAGGCGATCAAAAAACATCAACCAACCAACACACACACACACACACACACACACACACACACACACACACACACACACACACACACACACACACACACACACACACACACACACACACACACACACACACACACACACACACACACACACACACGTACACACACACACACACACACACACACACACACACACACACACACACACACACACACACACACACACACACACACACACACACACACACACACACACACACACACACACACACACACACACACCACCAACCAACCAACCAACTTGACCCATAACGAGCCGCAGGTCTTGACCAAGGTGCCAGGGTCCATGGGACCTGAGGAGACCAGGGCGTGTCAGGATGGAAGTATTGAAATCAAACTACACCATGAGATGAGGATCTTTTTTTGTGGGGATGAATGGGAAAATGATCAAAGTCTTCAGCTTTTGTTGGGGTGTGATGGATTTTGAACAGCTAGTAACGAGTAATATCAATGTATATCACGGGATTACGTACGGGGGGTTTGTTGCCGCCACTCCTGAGCCTTTTTTTGAAGACCATTCTTGCATACAGAAAAGCTGGAACCGTTTGGGGATTTGCGGGCGAGGTGACCTTGGCTGGTGATAGGCAAACTGTTGATGGTTCAGAAATCCGGCCAACCAGTTAAGCTTGGTAGTTTATCTCGCTATTTACGATGTGTCCTATCCAACCCAGGTGGTCAGCCGGATTTTTGAATTATCAACACTGTCACAATGTTATAATTGATGTTCTTCGGAAGTGGTCATCTTCCCACACCAGCTGGGCTCTCCGGAAAACTAAGACTTGTCACCTGAAATTTTGGATCAAGGAGATGGTGCCTGAATTCCTGCTCGACTGAAGAAATTCACCACAGTTCATATGATTCTACGGGTTTTTGTGATGGGTGATTTTTTGAAAAATCATTTTGAACCCCTTGACATATAAAGCAGTGATGACTCTATCCGGAATCCCTAGAATCGCATTCATCCCTTCCTTGCGCCATTGATACTACGGTACGTTTCAGGGAAAAGATCTTGAATTGCACCGATCTGCACATGCACAGCCTTGGACCCTCATGACGCGACGAGATTTAAACCCCATCTGGACGGTAGATTTTGATAGATTTCGTGCAATTTCTTTGTGTTGGTTTACTTCAAGCACCATTCAAGCAGTAATCCATGGATGTCTTTCCTGCTTCTGGGAAGCTAGGAGCCAGTAGCCAAGGCGAGTGTCAAAGTCTTAGTATTGCAAGATAGATCAATATGGTACTTTGAGAACTTTGATGGTGATGCATACTTTGGAAAAGGTTCCCCTGAGGCAGCATTTTCTTTTGAGAATCCCTACCAACTTAGCAGACTTATATAGCCTGTCATGAACTGTCATGAACCTCTCACTTTCCGTCCTTAGTCATGGGGTCAGAAGATTTGGATATTTTCGGGGCTGATTGTGTCAAGCAGAGGGTCAGAATCAAATTGTCCTGACAACTGGCTGCTTGATTTCCTCGTCCTATCATCCACTGTAGATGTATTTGTATAGGCATAGATGAGCCGCTGAAAATTTTAAACTTCTTGATCTCACAATTTTGCTCCCAAAAATATCTACTGCAGTATAGATGATTTCCCATCAAACCCCGCAATTTCCACACCCATGGCATTTGCAATGGATTCGGAATCACGGACCAGCAATGGGGAATATCCATGGAAAGTCCTCCCTACAAATTGCCCCTGAAAATTGATTTCCAGGGACGATTTGTTAGTTTCAGGGAGGTAAGGATTTTTTTTCCCCGCCAATCTACTGGTTGATCGTCTATTAACATTGTTAACAAACCTTTGATGCCGCCGGTCCAAGCGCAGTCTCCGCCGAAGGGGCAGATGGCCAAAAGGTGGTTCCGGTTGTGGTTGTTTGGTGACTTGGGGGCTGTATTTTTTTGGTGAAAAATCGCGCCTGTTTTCTGCGACACATTCTTTCAAAGAGGTCATGAACAAAATTAAAAAATTATGTTTTCCATATGAATAGCCGCCTGTTGTGAACTTGGGGTCACAAATTGGAGGGGAACGGATACTTGGTGATCGTGGGCATGCAGGGCTGCAGACGCTTTCCCAGAATTGTCAATGAAAGACGGTTGCATGTTTGACTACGTAGCAATGGGAAACCTCAGACGACATCCCAAATACTGGAATGTCTATCCCCGTACAGACATGCCATGTGGTTTGGATCACCACAGTTCATAAGAGATTCAAATATTCACCATATGAATTGGTACAGGGTTTTGTACAAGTATGACTTTGCATTCCTATGATTCGGTGGGATAACTTTCCACTGACCGTTGGGCTTCTGTACTAACCCTGGCGACCTAAAACCATTGATATGGCTATACTCGTACGCTTTGATTGGGATTTCCGGAAATCATCCAACTCCTGGAATTTCCCCAGGATCCTCCTACGCCGCGGCGCCGCCGCCAGCACCACCGGTTCGGCCGCCAAAAATCATCCAAGATCGTCATCGAAGGTGTTTTTGATTTTTTGCACCCCAGCCTCCCCAGCCTTCAACCTGCATCCCCCTCATGCACTCAGGTCCAAAAATCCATCGCCAAAGCCTCTTGGAATTCAGAGTGCACGGAATTAATGGGCACGAAATTTGTGGGGAAAAAGGAATGTAAGTTGTGATTCGGTTGGGAACCGGGGTGGTGTCTAAAGTCTTTTCTGCCACTTGTTGTGCTTCAGGCCTTGTTGCCGCTTATGACGTCGATCATATAAAGTTTTCTTAATGCCCAGTTTCAACTGGAACCTTGCAATAGAGGCTGCCGCAAGGTTACCAATAAATAGGCCCCATGAGCTTGCCGACCAACCCGAAAATGTCAAGAGATCCAAACATGGTCAGCTTTTCTCTTCAAAGACTTGTGGTTGCTTGTAGCAAAAATAAATGAAGAACATGCCAACTTCCACTTGCGCCCCGAGATCAATCTTTTTGATTTACCTGGACCCTCAAACCATCCAATAAATTATGGTCGTTTTGGTTTTCAGGTCGTTTTGCACAAACTTTTTGAACTGGTCGTTTCGCACTTGTTGTCCGCTTTTTGGTTGCTTTCATCGGGCACCGATTTCCATCAAATCTGCCGTGACATTTGCTGTTTGTACAAACTTTGAACTTTCTGTGATATTCTACTGGATGGACCAATGTGGTCCTCATCCATCCGACACCCAAAGCCTGAGCTCAAGCCAGTCTGGTCTAATCACTTGTGCTGGAAACAAGAGATGGTACCATTGCATAATCTCAAAATCCAATCTAAAAATATCAACGGAACATAATCGCTTGAGGGCTGCCTTGTCTCCCTCTCTAAGACTTCGCACTGTGTGGCAGACAAGATGGAACTTCGGCTTGAACTTGTACAAATGCCATCCATTTGGATAGCACATAGAAGCCAACCGTGCAAAGCTTCAGTATAGAAGGGTCGTCAAACAAAGCAGAGGAGTGAGAGGTGACATCTCAGAGATTTTTGAGGTGACTTCTCAATTATTCCCTTAGGAGCTGAACAGGGAGAGGCGAACACATAGGCGTCATCGCATCTTGGAGCCATGCCAGTGTGACTGCCGTGTCATACGCTTTGCCACCAAGGCTCACTGGTTTCGCTGTGGAAGTGGCTCGGTTTTAGGTGGTGATAATCGTTCTAAGTTTTGTTTTTAGCTTCCAATACTGAACATCCTTAAAGAATAAGTTTGCGTCCACGGCCGGTGTAGGATCAGCTCGGCCAGTGCATACCATCCCAGTCCATCCAAACGTCTTCAAAATGAGTTCCACTCATATATCATAGTGATATCTAATAAGGTCGAACCAAATCGAATGGGGGAATATCAGGGTGATGATGGGTTATTCAAGGTGGTGTCCTGTGTCCCTGTCAAGGTGAGATCTGCGATGGGCGATGCACGGTTTGAGGAAATCAGGTCGGAGGTGCGCCAGCAATCAACTTTCGTTGCAGTCAAAGACTTCTGCAGTATATCTATATCTATTTTTTTCTCGTGGTCCGCATGGCAGCAGTTTTTCCGGGAATTCTTTGAGTATGAAGTGGTTTGAAGTGACTTGACGTGACGAATGCAATGACTCTCGGGCAAAGGTGGACTTCATTTTTGACCGTTTCTTCATCAAACGCATTGGACTGCGTTTCCTGATGCAGCATCCTGGCTTGGTGGCAGTTTGACAATCTTTGAAACAGTAGCGATAAGCTCATTAAGTTCAGTCAGCTCCTGGCAGGGCATGTTGTGCCATGTCGTACTTTGAAACCTTTGGCAATTTTCAACGGATTTGACGATTGAACCGCTGTTTGGACGATGACGATGACCGTGATGATCCTATGTCTTCCTAAAGATTTATACCTTACGTGCCGACTATTTTTGGAAGTTTCTGAGTTCTGAGGCATCATATTGAAGCCGCAGAAGCAGCTGAGTCAGCCCTACTTCCAGGACGGGGATGGGGGGATGCTTGTTTTGTTTTGTGGTCGCATCCTTGGTAAGCGATCTAGTGCCCCTTTTGGTCCAAGCTCTTCCCCACTAGTTGTGGAACCAGGGTTTGTTTGTATAATCTATGCTTTGATACTTTATGCAATCTTTTCCTATATGCTATGAATGTCTTGCACAGTTTAAGAAAGACGAGAAATCTTCTGTTGTCTGGATCGTGTTTTTTCGCGTTCAAGTCTGGAACGCTGTGGTTCAGGTGCTTCGGGCATCATTCGCAGCGTGGCGGTGGGCGAGATTTTGCGTGCCGCAGCACAAGAGGCGCGCAGCGCTGTGCAGGAGGAGTTTGGCCTGGCGTCACTTGGAGATTTCAGAGGTTTTGAATCGCAACTTTGAGTTAGCCAGAAAATTGAAGGCTAACATCTTGGTGTACGTTGCCAGGTACGTAGGTTCGAACTTACAAGGTCCGGGTTGTCAAACTAGACCGTTCTCGGATCAGCTTTGTACTCGAGGCCACAAGTCGAGGTCATCGGAGATGGAGCAGAGATACCCTTGGTTCATGCGAACACGTTTGCCACGGGCTCGAGCTGATGCAAGTCCAACCTGAATCAAGACTTCAACCACTTCATTCATGTTGCTTGATATTATATCCCGATATCACTTCGGATCGCTCAACGATATCACTCGATACAAGAGATATGGGTTGTGATAGGCTATGTACCATAATATGACCACAGTGCGTCACAAATTTGGATTGGCTGTTCCTACCAGATTTGAGCCTCTGTCGCTATGCCCTGCCACAAGAGCTGTCAGGTTCCAAGTCATGTTCACTTCATTTGCTACCAGCTGCTCCGAAATGCTTGTCACGCAACTGCCGAGAGATGGCAAGGACCTGAGATTAGATCATGATCTAATCAGACCATTTTCATCCATTTTCACATATTCTCACGATCAATGAATCTAATTGATGACTATAATGACAACTTCAGCTAGGCAATTAATTAAAAGTACGTGGAGGTTTCCTAGGTTTGTAAAGATTGCAGAGGAAGCTCGTGAGCTCAAAGTGATGGTGGGAGATTCTGCAGGACAAAGACTCCAGAAGCAGCGGGAGTTGCTCTTATCTGTTGCAACTGATGCAAAGCCACAGGCAGGTCAAAGCTGCTGCAATTATCAGTCGGAGCCCATTTCACAGTTTTATTATGTTTCACTTTCATTTCTAAATCAAGACTTGGAGATGGTGCCAGGATGGAAAGCGTATGGACATGATTGGACGTGTATAGACATCACCATAAGTGAATGCAGAACAGCAACAAACTGCGGAGCTGCTTTTCAGTCGATGCCGATGGGCAGAGCAACTGTGGCTGGCTTCCCTTTCGCAGCCAGGACTAGCTTTGGGTAGTGTCGCAGAGTCGCACTTCTCCTTCTTTGCATGATAGACCATAGTGCATTTCACATCCTTTCAGTATAAGATAGTAGATATAAAGGTGCAACATACTGCAGGTGCAACGGCTTAGCTGATATAAAGTGATTTTATATTGACTTTAAGATCCTTTAAGATGGTACATTAATACTGTAAATCACTTGATTCTCTTGTATTAGTACGAACACATGAATATTTGTGTTTCTAAACTACTAGATCATTTATGCTGCACTATGTTTGACGAATTTTTCTTGGGTTCCAGGAGTGATGTGGCCAAATCACCTGAAGGCCTTGCACCGGTCCGGGCAATCTTTGCTCATGGAAGCGAAGAAGTATCCATCAAGGTCTCTGATGAAGGAGGTGGAAACTTGACGACATCGAAGAGATCGCTATGCCGCTATGCGATTGAACTATCATTTGGGGCAAAGGAAGTACTTGAGATACGAACCACTTGAGATTGAACAATCCAGAATCGGAAGCATTACCTCGTACGGAACAAAAACCATCACCAAAATTCATCGTGTTAGTCTTGTACCAAGATATCTTTGACTATATACATTATACTACACAAATACACAAAAAATATCAAAAAACGTCTGAAATCTGTAACTTTTGTTGCACAAGGAACTCCAACGTTGCACAAAGGAAGGCGAAGAAGATGATGAAGAGGAGGAGGAACCTGAGTGGAAAGGCCCAACTGAATGCATGCAAGATTGGAAGTCACTTCTCTCAGCATTGTGCAAACTCTTTGAATCTTACGCTAATTCTCGTGAAGGTTTGACTGAGAAGACACTTTGTGCAGAGAATGAGAGGATCACCGCTGAAAGCTTTGGTGCGTGGAAGGCGGACTATTTTAGATTCGGGATTTGATTTTGAGAGAGTGAGAGTCCTTTTCTGTAAATTTGTTGTAAATAGCAGAGAAAGAGGTAAAGAATAGAGCCTAGCTTATAACACACCAGACTGAGGCTTCAAATGTCAGAATTTGATCAGGATTTTGTTCAGTCCGTTTTCCATTTTTGATTGTGTTGAAGGACAGAAGTAGCAGTCACTTTAAAGCTCACGAAAAACACAATTACAACTTGAAGCTTGCGAGGTTAAATTTGACGCGGAAATGATTGAGAGCGGCTTGCTCAAGCGGGAGGAAGTGAAATCGAGGACAAACAAAACACACCAACCGTGCTCGCTTGCTAATCTTCCAAAGCAGCAGCAGAAAATTTGTGATTTTGTGAGGACAGGGAAAATGATTTTCTCTCAAGACGAGCAATCACAAGGCGGCAGTGTGGCAGTGCTTCCTTTCACCACTTGCCTTTGTGCGGACCATTGCGGACCTATCGACCTATCCAGAGGTTTCCCATGGTTTTCTCTACTTGCCATACGATGATATACATGACTCGACCTCAATGCCATGCATCAGAATGTCCTGGTTGTGAGGCAAAGAAAATGGCTAGAAGGACTCAAAGCCGTCACCTCATGACAGCGTCAAAACAGAGTAGTTCTGTTAGACTGGTAGCTCTAGTATGCTCTAGTCAGTCTACCGTAGTATTCGTATGTACTAGTGTTGAGGTCAGAAGCAATCTACGTGTTGAGGTCAGCGCTGCTGGAAGATGGTTATGGTGCTTTACACTGCGAGTGCTGAGCATTTGCGAACTTTGCCAGCGTGACTCTTTGTAGGAAGATGATGATTTGGACGACCTTGAGGATGACTGAGAGCTGAGATTCAGCGCTTCGTGCAAAAGCTAGAGACACCCGAGCTGGAACTGTTGCAGCTGTGTCAAAAGAGGGCACCAAAGGGCACACCTTTTTCACACTTTTTCACACTTAGCTCTGATGAAGATGTCTCATTGATTACCGAGTACCTTCAGAATTGATTCGACCAGCAAGAGCGATATTGCATCTGGTGCTTTCTTTCTTCCTGTTTGTGCCTGCTGTATTGGCCCGAATTAGCCATCTTCTGCCAACCTGCAGTGGGAAAGAAATGAAATGACAGATCTAGACATTGATTGAATTGCATGATCCACACCGCTTCATACGCGTATTTGTGTACGTAAAGTGCATCGAACAGCCAAACACCCGTACCTTGCGCGGGATTTCTGACTTTGGCGATGACTTTGGGCGATTACTATGCCATTCTCGGGGTCCAGGGCCTAATATGTCTACTTCGATCTGTATCTAAAACCAATCCGGAGCTGCAGGTCGCCAGGGATGCCAGCGAGGCTGACATCAAGAAAGCTTACCGAAAGGACTGGATTGACTCGATCATTTTCACCCGAGTCCTGTGAAGCCCGGCATGGCTTCTATATGCTTCTATGCATTTCTCGCCTCGGCCAAAAGTTTTGGCAAGGAAGCATTGAAATGGCATCCGGACAAGAATCCTGACAACAAGGCACTCGGATGGAGCGGATGGGGGAAAGCTGCAAAGTGTGAAGTCAGAGCTCGTTGTGATGCATGGTGAATGATGTGTGTACTTGTTGCTGTCCATTCGGTTGCAACTTTAAGCCAGTCTTACTAGGAGGAAGCCGAAAAGAATTTCAAGGCGGTTGCACAGGCTCGGAGTGATGATACAACAAGATAATTCAAAAGTTCGACTGCTCGATCTGAGCAGTCTAAGGCCTACGAGGTTCTTTCAAGCCCCGAGAAGCGATCCATGTACGATCGTGGTGGCAAGGACGTAGCTGTGCTTCAATGGGCACAATGGAGATGTCGTATTGTGCGATTGCGTTGTTTCTTTTATATAGTTCTGAACGTAGCCAGTTCACTTTGGACTTTGGCTGAATCTACCACATCTTTTACCAAAAACGAAGTTATACTAGATAGTTTTCTCAAAAAGGAAAATGTAGGGACTTTATGCTCAAGCTTCACCCATCACCTCCAAGTCTGAAACTTCCAGGCAGGATTGCGACCTGAGTATACTGCTGAGGAGGCCCCTTCATCCAGCGATCAAAGGATGAAACCAAAAAGCTCTTTCAGCATCTATCATTATATACTCGCTTCGATTCTCACAAAATGAAAAAAGTCAGCAACTTACTTTGTTTCTTAAGCTTTTGGCAATGGGTCAAAACTCCTTCTGTGCTCTAGTGAAGCTCCCAAAAAGGCCCTTTAAAGAGGGGATTCCCCACAAAAGCTTTTCCGCCGGCCCCGCTGCTTCAGTTGATGAAGAGGTTCTTCCCGAACCTAGGGAAGAACCTGAAGAAACGGCAACAGGAGGCAGGCTGAATTCGGTGGAAGTGATGGAAGGTTGAGGGGTGGGGCAGTTTTATCAGGAATCTGTGACATTCAGTGACACTCAGTCCCTTTCCTTTTGAAACCCACCAGCACTTCTCATCTGCCAGGTTCCTGCCTCAAAAAAAACAAGATTTCCTGCGAAGGCAGGCTTTCTGCGGTTTTGTGTGACTAGGATCGAAGGTTGGCCGTGCGCATGCAGAAGTTTATCCACATGTTTTGCACCAGGAAAAGCAGGAAAAACAAGCCGCAAAGGCTCGGCGGGGTTAGCCTGGTGACGCTCAGTTCTCTGACCTGCTTCGATACATGTTGTTTGAATGAAGCTAGACTTCGATGTACTATTTGGGTCTATGACAATGATGTTTGCGCATTTCTTCATGGTTATGCCAAATCTCAACAGAACGAACTCCCAAAGCAGTTCAATTGATGTTCTAAAGTAAGAAACCCTATCCTACACACACACACACACACACTTTTCCCAGCTTTGTCTACCCCATCGAAGGCGACCAAAAAAGAAAAAAAAAGAACAGAAAAAGGCCGATGCGCAGCGTTTGGAGGTAGAAATATCAGGTGCCCAACGATGACACAAAATACGTCAGATAATATCTATATAGTATACATATTCGTGTGTGTGTCTAGTTATGATACATGATGATATGTACATAGAGAAGGGTGTATGTGGTTTACATTGCACGCGTCGGTGTCAGAGTTTTGTTTTAACCAACCTCAATTTCCACATGTTTGCTAAGAACAAGTATTAGTCTCCAGCGTTCACCCCTTCAATGACAAAGGTAGATCCAAAAAGGACAGCTATTTGACCAACTAACATCAACTAAACAAATGAGCTAACCAACGGAATCAACGAACCAAACGAATTATATAACCAAGTGAAGCGACTTTTCGAACTAATTGGCCAAGTGCACCAACCGAACCAGCCAATTGTGTAGACCTGACCCAAGCAATTAAGCAGACCACCACTAACCACATGACAGGATGTCCATTTTAGCCCTATGTTTCATTTCAGGGGCTGTATGAAAAATGAACGAGGCCATTGGGGAGTTCGCACACACACCCGGGTTTAGTTCAGCTGAATCTTCAATGTCTTGAAGCAAAATCAGCTTTTGAGCTGTATTTCAGACTTCAATAGTGCGTGAACCTTACCACCCAAGCTGGATAGCTACAAGCAAAGCTACCATACATGGGGGCACCCACCGGGGCAACTGGCTCCAAAGGGCTGCAGCTTCCCTATCACAAACAGAAATCATATCATACAGACAGGCAACCAGGGTTGCAGATACGACGCCCAAAATTAGGTTAGCTAGGCTAGGTTTCTTGATTTGTCCGTCAAAGCCTGGACATTGGTGAGCCATTCAAAATCTGGAAAAGCCATCCAATGATTTATAGGTGGATGATGATCTGCCCCACTCAAGGATTTTAGCAGGTTGGAAAAAATGTATTTCACCAGATACCATTTGTTTGGATCTTTACCAAAACCCTAGACCTCAGCAGGGCAATGACAAATATAGATATATAAATACAAAGTAAATGACACTAAATGCCAAACCAACACTGAGAATGTTTGAATACCCATGTCTCCCAGGATGGTCGCACGCCAGAGAAGGCAGCAGCGGAAAAGGCAGCAGCCGATCGAGAAGCAGCAGAAAAGGCAGCAGCCGAACAGGCAGCAGCGCAGAAAGCATCAGCAGAGAAGGCGGCAGCAGAATGTCAAACGGTTCGATGATGTTTGATATAAAATCCCACTACACTCACTGGGAGGGAGTCTACAGTTTCTTCGGTCGGAGTCATTTCTTGTGTCCTTCGTCGGAGGCAGAAAGAACGGCCCAGGATCAGGCATGTGTGTTGTTATCCGAGAGGAGATGTGTAGTTGCTTGAGGATGGTCAGGTTCAACCCTCCCAACAAATTTGCAATACGGGTAAGTCTATTGATTCCCTGAACCAACATCTTCATGGCACTGCCGTTCAACAAAAACAATGCTAGAAATGGTTCCAAGACAAGTTTTGAAGATGTTTTGAACATTTACATTATATAACTTAAATCTGTGTGTTTTTTGTATTTCATTTTGTCATCATTGTTACACTTGGTCAAAAGACTCTCAAAGAGGGTTGGCATTGCAGGCAAAACGTGCCCAAGAAGCCTCAGCAGCACAGCTAGCTGACTCTAAGGCAAGGTGAAACGCTCGTAGGTTGTGGGTAATCTGACCACCAACGACCAACACGTGGGATGAGTCGGTTTTTTTAATCATCAATATAATGGATGCAACGCATTTTTTTCAGGATGTTGGATTTGTTTCTTTGTGTTTGTTTCGCAATATATACATACTGGATGAAATGGGTTTATTTTCTTTTAGCCTTTACTATAGCTGAAAGGGAGCTTAGTAAAGGTTTGGTTCAAAAAAAAACGAGACATGAATATACAATATTCATGAGACTTTTGCCACCTACTGAAACCTGGTCCAGAAATTTCTGCTAGCTGCTAGGCATCTTTTGTGCTTTCTTTCCATGCCTGCAATTTGGATTCAGAATGTATCGCAGGTGCTTCTTGAGGCGAAATGTTCATATTCTTCCATGATTCTTCAATAACTCCATGGGATGATTCCGGATGATGATAAATCATATGGAACATTTGGATGATACACGTGTGATGTGAATGATGTGAAGGATATGAACTGGTTGCGGTTGTGTTGCAAGGTTCCCATTCCTAGGGCCACCATGACTGATCAAGAAGTATATACAGTGGTATGATGTCAGACTACGAGTACCATAGATGACAAGTACAAGGATGAGGATGACTACAACAGCAACAGCAGCACTAGGAGTAGCGCGAGCGCTAGCACTATCAGAACCAAAATCAGCATCAAAACAACAGCCAACAACCTTTGACCAAAAATCCACTGTGCATTTATATCAACCTGAACATGTGAAAGAGAAACAAAACGTGGAGCGGAGTGGGGATATCAAAAGTTAGAGACTCGGCTGCCTGCCATCAAACGAACCACATCCACCGGCGGCCCCAGTGCCGGAAATCCCTCCAAAAAGACCTGTACTGGCAGCTTTGGAATCTATATGAAGGTTTCACACATCAGGGGTGATTGAATGATATATTGAATTACCCATTGTTGAGGATCAAGCAATGCAATCCCCTGATGCAAGCCTTAAAGGCATGTTACATGTGGATGCGAACCTTCCCACGTTGGGAAGCCGTATCCATATCCGGCTATGGTTGCTGCAGGCTCAAGCAGCTGCTGAGGCTGAACTCCGCAGCGCACGACAGGCGCGTAACTGCTGGAAAGCAGCCCATAGAGATTTATATAGAATGGTAGTTTGGTTATTTCGGACCTAAATGATGTAGATCATCACATTGTACCATCAACAGATATCATATATACATACATCATATATATATATATACGTATATATATATATATAT
>DF241736.1:0-16677 GCA_000507305.1 Breviolum minutum Mf 1.05b.01
CGCTTAGTATGGGATCACATGGGTCCATATGCAAACAAAATACTTCCTTTTCCTACCCTTCTGTCTCATATAAAAAACATGGAACGTTCGCCAAAGTCAACAAACCATTTCATGAATGATATATTGCAAGAGTAAGATTCTTCAGGGATCTCTCGATCAGCGGGTGCTTGGGAGTAGTAGCCAGAAAAGCTTGGAAAAAACCACCACCATAGCGCTCAACAGCCCGTACTGTCACGAAAGTCGCTTCAGGATGAATACGTTTCTCCATCGATGCCAATAATACGATGTCGGTATCAAAGTAGTAACCACCGCTGCTGTACAACATGACCAAACGACAGAGATCTGATCGAATCATCCCTAAAATCTCGGTGGCAAAGTCAAAGGCCAAAGCTTTGGCCTCTGGAATATCAAGCATTTGCAGAGCAGTGAGGCACTTCTTGTCATCCCACATTTCAACTTCTGGTGCAACACCGGTAGTATCCTGAAACACCTTCACCGTGTGTTTGAGGTTGGCACGTAAAATCTTCTCATGTTTGCTGAGATCACCGTCTGCTTCGAACAAATTGATTCTGTGGTTGAAGAGCAACCTGATGCACTCACTAGACTAGAAGCAAAAGAGCAAACATACTCTATCTTTTCCATTGAGACCGGATCAACAAAACAAAACAAAACAAAACAAGAGAAAAGCTCATGGAACCCAGTTTGAGAAGCGGAGCGACATGGGAAAGCAGAAAATTGACAAGAAGTAAGAATCCGTTTCAAGCGCCAAGAGACTTTCTTGGAATGGAACCAGGCAAGGCTTGTTTTGAGCCGCGCTTCCGTCTGGAAAGTTCCGAAATCAGTGAGGTGTTCGTCTCGAATTTCTTTCTAGTGAAACTTGTCAATAAGCCTGTCTCATCATGTGCCTCTTGGTGAAAGTCAGCTTGGCAATATGGTAATAGAATCAAGGCGCAGAAAACATGGACCTTGAAGCTTGGTGACATGACATAAGCACGCCAAGCACTCTGGAGGTCTCAGGTATCCACGGTAACCCTGAAACAACTACAAATGCAGTGGAACTGTACGGTGAAGGCTTGCCGTGGCTTGAGCCAACAAACTGTGGGCATAGTTTTTTTCACTTCAAAACATCATCATTGCCAAACAAACATGTCAAGGCCAGTAAGATCAGCAAGTCCAATCATGCTCACGTTAGGTTACTTCCTGAAGTCTAGGTTGCGACGTGTAACTACTGCTTGCAAGGGACCCTTCCAAAGGCCGTTGTTTCCACTGAAAGGTGCGCTGCCAAGCTGAAGCAAGCAGCCGTGGAACCTTCTCATTGAAGCCATAGAGTCTGAACCTTTGCAGGGGTCAAGAAGTGGAAGGTTGAACGTGGTGAAGAAAGGTATCCAAAAACAGTGCTTCTAGAAATTTGTGTTGCTGCAAAATCACCAGAGAAACTTCGAGACACTCCTATCCAGAAATGATACTGGAGTGACTCAAGTCTGTTGTGTGTCTCCATGTCGATCCGTGCAGTGAAACGGAAGTGTAAGCTACTGAGCATGAATCATGAATCTAAAGCGCGTGCTGCATGTCTCAGCATGTCTCAGCATATAATGTCTTGCAACTTCCCACCACTCAAAATGACTCACCAAGTATGGAAGAGAGCATTGTTTTCTGAATCCGCATGAGTCTACAGGTGGGGAGCTTTCAAGATCCATGACAACACTGGGTATGCTGTCAAGCTCTGCAGTGAAGTTGAAATGGCTTTACGCAAAGGCGAGCTAACTATTATATATATGAACATCATCAATGTTGAACATGTGTGCATATTTCTCTCTCTCTCTCTCTCTGTGGTACTGGTATGTTTGTGCCCGCCCTTTGAGCGTGCCGGGCTGATACGGCAGAGCAACATAATATGTGCATATACTGCTGCATGATGTTCCATTCTCTTATATGTCATTGCTTGCTGGAAGCCTTGAACAAAGACATCCAAACAATACAAAGGTATCCAACGTGCATTGTGGATTCTCTTCGATTCTTCGCAGTTCGTTTTCCATGATCCTGTGTTGATGATCCATCCTGGGAAAACTTTGGAAGCGCTACAGGAGCCGTTGCATAAGAATCATAAGAATCATAAATCAGACTCCAGGTCACAGTCCATCTGGTTGCCGCAGCAAGGTGGTTACAGCCACATGGTCTACACAGAAGGGTACTTGCTGATCCAGTCGAAGAGAACCAGGTGCTAAAGCCTTTCCAGTCAGTTCTGGTCAAGCTGCAAGCTCTGATGAACTTTTTGTTGATCACACTGTTTTGCGCGCAATATGTGCATGATGTACGTATACATGTGTATAATATTGTATAATGCTCCGGTTGAAAAGCTCGAGAGCGTGACAATGTCACAAAAGTACATATAAATAATATAAATTATTATTAAAGATGTAATGGTGCGATTAGCGCTTGTTTCCTTCTGCATGGCTCATTTCACTTTCACAGGCCTCCGTAATATAGTCGTGGGAAGCTCCGTGGCCCAGCACCAGGATCGTTGACCCTTTCCGATGACCTGCCAGTGCCCTGAGAAGTGCTCCTTTCGCTCTGGCAATGGGAACAGCACGCTGCTCCTGCAAGCCTGCGGCCGACAAGAGTGCAATCGACAGGGCTTTCCCGAAAACCACCAGATTCTCAGAATCCAAATCTCTTAGGACTTTCTTTCCAGCAACAAGCACGTAATCATGTACAAGTATTGGATCGGCACTGGCCCGGATAATGAAATGGGAAAGCTGTAGATGACTACCATCGATATCATTCATGGACATTTTGTGGGCACCATCGCATTTAGGTCTAATTTATTGTAGCAGATTTATCATACTCTACGATGCCTAGCATGTCGGCGCATCATAATCATCTGTCTGCAATTCTGCCTGGCTGCGCTTCACCAACAAAATCTGGGTAGTGTGGCACCGGCGAGTCATAGTCCATCTCAATCAAGTCACTTTCGACGTCTGGCAAAGCTGCTCCCTTGCTCCTGCCCACTAGTCATTAGTCATGTGACAGTGTGTGAGTTGTGTAAGAGACATTATAAGAGACATGCACTACCTGGCTTGGCGCCATCTGTCTCCGCTCATCAATCTCTGCAGTAGTACGTCTATCACTTTGAGCTTCCGATACAAATTAACTATAGGGGCTCAACCTGGCTTCCGATCAGGCAAAGGTCCGATTTCTTCAGTTTTACGCGTTGGTTTGGTCAGAACTCTGGCAGTGCGCAACTGGCTCCGGCGTGTGGAAACCGGCAAAATCATCTCTCCTACAACTTGTGTGTTGATGACTGTTGGACGATGTGCAAAAATATAGTTGTGGTCTGCTTTTTCCTGAGTTACTCCAGAGGTTATGCTGCATTTCAAGACTTGCGGGGAAATGTTTGTTCTCATGTCTTGGCTCTTATAGGCCTTTGCATGTGCCCAATCCAAAAGAAAGATGGTGTCGGTGTGATATAAAGTGTACTGTACATATTATACAATACACAAAAGAATTGAGTCATCATTGTCATATCATTGTCATCACAATTCATGCTATTAAAGCACATGAACCGACCCATGACTAGTGACTATAGCTTCCAAAAGAACGAGTGCTGTATCAAGCATTTGTATTAGAGACCTCTGATGGTGGCCATTTCTGCAGAAGCTGGACTCAAAAGCTCAGTGTGTTTGCGAGTGCGGTCACAGCTCATTGTGCTCTGCCCACTCAATAAGGTGGTACTGAGCATCGCTATTCGCAAGCTCCTCGAAACTTGTCCAAGCAACAGTTGTAATACACACTTGCATACATTGTATTGTATCTTGATTGTCAGTGACCTTACTACCATGTTCCGATCTGTTTTGCATGATTGCGTGCATGTACAAAGAGAGAAGGTTAACGAGAGTGCATTCATTCCCCTTCTTGTGACACAGAAACACGCAGCTTAGTTGATCATTCCCACTCCTCACGAGCATTCTCAAGCTCTTCGGCGGTTGCTTGCATGTCACCATCCTTGTCGGCAATCTGAATCAGTTTGATCATTGCTGCCTCCGTGTGGAACAGTCCGGACTCCCACGCTCGCAATTCCTCCATGTTCAAGACTCCGTTGCCATCCTGGTCGGACGTCGGAGGGCTCGGAGCATGGAAGCTCATAATTCTATACTAATAAGACTAGCATCAGTTCTCATCACTCATCTGTATTATAATACTCTCTCCACATGTGGGGCTGTCTTCTCGTGCAAAGGCAAATCACACACTCGATCACAGTCCTATGGCTAGGATGTTTTATGTAACACAACATTACACGATATTACACGATCATAAATTTTGACTTCCGTGCGCTTAGTGCGCACACCATATTTACACAACAGGATAGCAGCATGGTTGGCAGCCATTTCCATGGTAACCCCGACCTTGTCCAGCTTCTCAAAGTCCTTCATCTCTTCCTCAGACAACTGCTCCTCACCTTTCATTTGCTTCAAGGAACAAACTGCTCCAGGAAACAAGAACGCACAAGTTTACCATTACCAGTACATATGTCAGGCGATGCATGGCGATACCCCTGATAGTTTTTGCGTGCTTCAAAGTCAGGGTAGTGCGACGGTTTGGGGGAGCCTCTTGGTGAGCGTGGACTGCAGAGTCTTTGGGAACCACTGTAGGGGTTTCCATACTTTCGTACTTCCTGACATATCTACAATTCACGATTGCTCGCATAGAGAATCAAGCGGGAACATTTCTGCCCTCTTCATATCCATTATCCACCGAGAACCGAAAAATTCTCCAAACAAGTCCAAGCTGCCATCCTCCTCACCAAATTCCCAGAATTCCTTGGCCGTTAACACTCCATCTCCATCCTTGTCTTTCATCTGCATCGTGTCTTTCACCACTACTTCCAAAACTGCTGGATTGGTCTCCTTGCAAAACAGTGTAGCGTGAAAGAGTCCTTTCCCTAGACTTTGACCTACACAATTTCATACAAATTCCAGAAATAGAATCGAAATTAGTACTTCTTGGGTTGCAAGTGAATCAGACTTAGACGAGACATGACATGGTGATATAGAAATTGGAGGTGAAGGAAACCTCCAGCCACGTTATTGAAGGAGCGCCGATACTTGCCACCTTCCTGGGGTATACATGGCACTTGTCGCATGGCTCTGAAAAGATTGACCAAGTCTCGGGATAGAAAAGCGAAGCCACTTCATGGGCACTCAAGACTGAGTCTCCATCGAGATCGGCCGCTTTGAATTTGGCTGTCTCAACCTTCAAACCGCAGCTCTTACAGGGAGAAAGACCAAAGAGGTACTGTATCCAGGAATTTGCATAAACTTGCTCAAAAATTCATAAGCATGGTAAACTGGCAGAATGTGCAACAAGATAGCACGTTTAGTAGGCACGAGGTATATGCAGCACATTATTCATACGAAAAGCATATCAAAAGCATCATAAAAAGGGAAACTTGTGCCGAAGGAAGCTATACGTTGCAGGCAAGAAACGGACTTTCTATTGTCCAGCTCTTTCATCTCTGCATCATCTCCACCATCAGCTTGTTGATGCAGGTCGTTAAGATGCTCCTGCAATGACAGCTTTCCTGAGCTTGCTGGCGAACAACTGGTGAAAATCGTATGGACAACAGAAAGATACAGAAAGTCGTTGAATCATGTCGTTTTTTTTCACAATGTCCACTTGTCGTTTTTAAAGCGTCTTAAAGCAGCAAAGACAAGTCAGCCAACTCAGCCCATTCAGCACTCTTGCGAAAATCACATCATAACTCTGGCAAGTTGCCATCCTTGTCAGTATCAATCTCAGCTAGAATTGCAGTAACATCTTTGCCCGCAATGGCCTTGCTCATGTGACGCGCAAAGTCCAAGACCTCCGAAAGCGATACCTTGCCATCCCCGTTTTGGTCAAACTTGGCGTGCAAAGCGCGCAACTGCTCTGGGCTCATGGCTTCCTCTGCTATGTCTTGATCGTCAGGCATCTCATCATCAAGAGATTCTTGGCCGCTTGCAGGCGAAAGGGCCACAAGCCATGCTGCAAAAAGGCACCACTGCCAACCCAACATGTGGATATGTACCACTAATCTAAGCCTGAAAGCTTGATGGCCTCTGCTGCTTATGCTTGAGCAAAAGAAAATCGGCACATTCAGTCCGGACTTAATTTCAGCCACATGTCGATCTAATCTAATATTGTTCAGGTCGTTCACCAGTCCATGCCAAACGGTACCGTGTCAGAGCCCCTAAGCCTATTCTGACTACGATCTGCTTGCATCCTCCCTGTAACTTAATTCTGCCGTGAGACCATCGTGCCCCAAGGTCTTACAGTTCTAGAGAGGTGACCGTGTGGACTGTGTGGACTAAGGAAATGGGCTTGCATTTCCATAGCTACATCCACAGCTCTGCAGCGATAGCTACATGTAGATAGTGTCACTCTATGTTATGATATGGCCAACTGCCCAACCAAGATGGAAGAGGACCATGCGTGTTGTGCAAGAATCATGCAAGTGCATTCTGACAGACCCCCAAGTGCTCCTCATCTGTGCATAGTATAAGTGCGGCAGTGGATTGGAAGAGTAGATCCAATTGTGGGCGAGCACTTCAGAGAATCCCCAATCCACACGTATCTTCATTCCTGGGAGCTAGCCCAAGAGCGAGTGTGCACGGTAAAAAATACGTAGCAGCCAATGTACGTACCATAAATGACTGGGCATCTGTGATCAAGCTAGGCCGCTGTGGTTGGAAAAGCCTTGCAGTTTTAATCAGTCCTATACATACTATACATACATGCAGATATTTGTGGATACAATAATAATACAATGAATAATAATACACTGAATAATGCACTGCAGTTAAAGTTATAAATTAACTCATGCTACAACATGCTGTAATCACAACAATGAGATTGATATGGATATGATAATCAAAACAATCAGTTTGGAGTCAACGCATAAGTGGATGGCCAAAAGAAATGAAACACGAAGTCACAAAGTCATACAAAGTCACACTGCACATGCCAAAAGCACCAAGACTCCTAAAGATTTGGCCAGCGGAGCCACCGTCTGCAGACACCGAATAAATGGCGAAGCGTAAATGGCATCAATGCTGAGGCCACTGGAACTGCCAGTTGCACCAGGATCAGGGGATTTCCAACTCTTCCAAAGGTGGTGGTGGTGGTGGTTCAATCATCTTCAAATTTGTGGAGTTGTGGCTTGTTGGGCGGTACAAGTAAGCCGGAGTCAGGTGCATTGGCAGCAAACAAACCTGAATATATAATGCTAAATGATTAAATCGAAAACAAAAAAACAGTAGTTTATCAAGTCATGCAAAGCACACCTCAGGGAAATTCAGGGAATCCTACATGCAGTGGCTATGTTATTCCAGGCTCATTCGTTTGCTGGGGACGTCAAGAGCCTCAACACAACTCCTATCCCTCTTGGATCATCCGTCCCTCTCCATGGCCAGAGAAGCGTGAGCCTGAACCTCTGCGCAACTTCTTCAGCTTGAAGAAAGCCCTTCCTGTGGCTCAAATGCACTAGATTCAGCAACTGCAATTATATGTCCACACTGTCCAAGCCAGGCTTATTCTACATCCTCAAACAAAGGGATTCTCATGGATTCCCTGTCTTTGGTGTCAAAAAGGTCCAATAAGGTGCTTCCATGTGCTATTTCAGCACTTCCATCACTTTCACACGGTCATCCCCCATCCGCTCCTGGTAAGATGTGGGTCGGCGCCAGCCGCAAAACGGTGACCATGACGCATCAACAAAACACGTTCCACCTGCTTCGGGAAGTCCGACATGGCAAGGATATCAATGGAATGTATGTGTCAACTGTTCCATCCATGGGCAACCTGTCAGCTGGGCGTTTTACCTTGCTTGAAGAAAAACATGTGTTTGAAGAAACCTATTGAATGACATCGCAGCCCTTTGTTGAATTGAACTTTACCTTTCAAACCTGTTTTAAAATTGGCTATAAGTGCAACTCAGCTCTCGAGCCAAACACAAGAGTCCAAGCAAACCAGCTTCAGCTTTGCAACCAAACGATATGGTCCTAGAATCTGCCCATGGGGAGTATTTGGCAAGTTCATACATGTCAGCCGTAGGCATGAAGTAATTGCACATAAAGACTATGAAGGAAGCAAACTACATACTGGATCATACTGGCACATACAATTCTACAAGGTACACACTTACATGTGTAAATGAGCTTTCTTGTCTGTGAAATTCGTCATCAAAAGCAACACTTACTACACTGGCTTGGACCAAAAGTTGGAATACGGATTCGAAAAAATGCAGTTGGAGTGTGGAATAGAAGGGGCCATTAGATATCCAGCATATCTATATAAATACCTAAAGCATTCCAATTCATATCTGCATGATTCTGTGTGTATCTGCTGGTCCTTGACTGCAATGATGTCGGTGCTGTCTCGAGGGACATCTTCTTTGGGAATAAATAGGGGCCCGGCTTGCAAGCCACCAATCTGTAAAAGAGACACCAAGACATCAATCTAAATGGCTTGGTATATCCTGGTTTAAGTATAGAGACTAGTACAAATAAAGTACCATTTTGCCGAAAGGACAAAGGAGGAATCGGAGAGGAATATATGCTGCCGTCGCGTTCCGAAAAAGGCCGACCCCAATCCACCTGCAAAGGCTGCCGGGTTTGAAGCAGAACCTGTGTCCATACACCAGCTGCCAGCAAACAAAAGTCTCACAAATCATGGTATCTCTTGGGAAACTTCGTAGTCTGCCTGTTTGGCTTGGTGCTCGTACACCATCGCTTTGGCAAAGGCCTCACCAAGATTCACCAAGTTTGAATCATTTCATCTCTTTTCCAACGTGGGATATCATATGAATTCATATTGATATCATGGGATCATTCATGATCCTTCAGAAGTTCTTGAACAGCTATATTTTTTGGCGCCTCCGACGCTGGAGTCGCAGTGGTATGCCGATGCCGACGGGGCACCTCACCAGTGGGGCCAGTGGGTGATTCTGGTTGCCAAGATGTTTTCCGCAACAAAGCATGCTGATTGGTGCAAGTTGTCTCCCTTCCCCATGTCAAATCTGCTGACCTGCTGTGCCATGTGATGGAATTGCGGAACATACAGCCTACAATCACAGGACAAGGCGGCCAGGCTATACCAAGACCAGGATACACTTTTCACAAATGTTCATGTCGCATTCGATGTACATTATTTCAATTTCTTTCAGTTTAGTCCCAAAAACATCTCACAAACACATACAACATCCTCATCCATCTTGAGACCTCATCAGAGGACCCCTGAATCTCCAGGTGGGCATGTTTGCTGCTCATGTTTGATGGGGGTGTGGCACAACAAAGATGCCTCATATTATCGCATTTCCCTCAAATGTATAGTAATGTATGCAGTAGAGAGGCTCAAACAGACTGCATACGCTTTCATTGCAACTCTTCACCGCATTATGCATAAGATCTGTCTGACTTGCCAGCAAGAGTTTCTAAGGACCAGGCGGAGCATGCTGCCTCAAAACGCAGTGAACCTTTCCTTGCTAAAATTGATGGCTCCAACCCATCCTTCCTTGCTGAACTAAGATGCTTGCGGCTGATGCGGGCCCATGTGCACCTGAAAGGATCACTGTTTGCACCCTTCTTTTCCTCCCCAGATGCAAGTGACACTGAAGAAGCCGAACCTAATAGTGTCTGACAGTCAACAATAGTACTATTCTGGCCACGCTTGAGAAAAAGATGGAAAACTGCCATCGCTTGAAATTAGACTGCAAGCTCTTAGCAACATCTAAGCCACTCAAGTCACATTAAGCCGTATCGCACCGTATGGCAACATGCTTGGACCCGAACGGTTCGCATGTGCATGACTTTGTTTGAACCTGCATTTTCAACATGACTGAATCCAAAGAGCGCATGGCAGCGCATTGCTCATTACATCTCATTACTTCTTTGATTCGTGAGAGTGCTAATCATCGGACCCTGTGGTTGACACTACCTAGAAACTTTATTCTTCTCCAAGGGAGTTTGCAGAATACATGATTGGAAACAGCGAGAAAATTCTCAAATAGCTAGATTCTGCTGATGCTAGTCCCCAGCCTTGTGGCAGCAACGCCAGCAATTGCACTCCCGCGTGGCAATCACTTGATTTCCGCCCAGCTTAGACAGGAAATGGGCAGCAGCCATCGGTATGATTTTGTTTTGGAGCAGCTGAGCTTAACTTGAAATCGCCTTCAGGTCTCATTAGATACAGCCCTGCATGAACTGTTCAGTGTCAATCATGCATAAACTGGTGAAGTCGCTGAGTCGCTAGAACTCGTGTCATGAATATTCAAATATTCGAACGACATGATCCCCTAGCCGCCCTAGCTGTTCAGAGATGCGGTCAAATTTGGCACCACGTCTTTTTTTTGACGTCTTTTCACCAGGTCAGAGTTTGATACCCGGTGAAGAGCTTCTGAGGATCCTTGAGCAAGATGATGTCCTGTGACATGTGTGTTTCAACCGTGAATTCCCACGCGATTTCACCAGATTCCAGAAATGGGGGTACACATGTGTCTTTATTTTTTGATGTTTGATTGATGTTTCATTGCTCCCAAAACTGCACAAACAAGGAAAGAACTAAGATAACTAACGCTCTCAGCTGCCAATATGTGCCAAGCATCTGTGGAATTGAAAATGCCTAGGCTTCAAGACAACGCCAAGGCCGTCTGCTCAACATTTGGGAAGTTTTTCTGATTTGACCCTTTCACTCTAGAGCCTAATGATGCCCCCTGGTCTATCTTCACCATGTGCCGCCGAAGAAACTGATCTGCGCGGAGGCACTGAAGTCCAGCAACACAATCCTGACTCTTGACCCGACCAAGAGACACGAGCATGCTGTTGCGCAGTTGCAGTTGAATATGTGATGGTTTGTCAATAGCATTGTTCATGCATTGTTCCCAAAAATTCTCCTTATTAACAAATTTAAACACTGTGTGACGCCTCTTCGGGCAATAAAAACGTGCATGGTGTCCAAGATGCATGCCATGGGCGAAAGAGAGAAAAAGCCAGAAAGCACTCTACTGGCCACTCGGGCTGTACAGTTGCGCAGGCCCTGAACTTGGTTTTGACATAAGGACAGTTTAAGGACATGTTAACACTGCACACAGTACCTCACAGGAACAGCCTGAGGGATCCTGAGGCTTGTTCTGGCGCCACCTCGCATCATGCATTATTTTGCATATGAGCTGCTTACGCGAAGCTTGCACGAAAACATACGAAAACACCAGTTCATCGTCGCTCTAAATTCTTACACAAAGCTTGCGTGCTTTGAATCTAAACCAGTGCGCCAAGCGAGATTGAAGATATAAAAACAAATGATGTGTGACTTGCGGACCCAACTCAATGAAAACCAATCAACATCATAAACTTGCCAATATGTTCAGTCGATTTACCTGGGATCTGGCTCCAAATCAAGAAGGCGGATTACAGTGCATTTGATCGTTTTGAAGGACCAAACGCACCCAACCGTGACACGGATTGGACAGGCATGGGTCGCATGCATCAGCTCAAACATGCTCCAAACCCTTTCCAAACCACCACGAAACCGTGGTAACTGTCGGAAGCGATCCAACGACAGTTTAAATCCATTCCTAAAAGCGGGTGACAAAATGTCGCAAGATTGGGCACAAGGAATAACTGATTCTGTCCTTACCGCGGGTGTATAGTACGGTTTCTGCTGGTAAGTTTGGCTCTACAGTTGTTGCCCAAACATTCCAAACTGTCTTTCACGTGATTTTCTTTGTGCCGGCGATATAGTAGACATTAGGAAACAAGGAAAGGTTTGAGCGCGTCTGGACCTGATTGATATACAGTATTAGGCACATGATATATCATATGATAGGTATTCAATGCATATCCTGATTCTACAATATGAGTGAGGGATAGTGAGGGTACATTTGCAACCTGCATTTTACAAGAAATTTACAAAAACTCCCTCAACTCGAATCTGTTATTTGCACCTGTGATCCCGAAATCAGCCAAGGTGCCAAGCATTCTCGCCATGGCAACATAACAAACCATGCAGTGGTGGCAAGGTCATCTTCTGCACTTCAGAATCTGGGCAACAGAACAACTAACTGATGCCATGACAGCTAGGACTCCTCCAAGAGGTCTTCAGAAGTTGATAGGGTGCAGAGCAAAACTGTCTATTGCCATACAACAAATACAACCTTCCATTTATGAAGCAAGTCATCAAGCGGATCTACTGTGAGGATTACACTGCAGACTGATTCAGAAATTAGAAGCACCTTAACCCTCCATTGCCTCAACCCAACCCTGCACTGAGGGAGCGAGGGACCTTCTCCGTCATGCTGAGATGATGATGATCTGGTCACCAAAAAGGTTAGCTGACCGCCATCCACCTGTACAGTACCTGCGCGAGCAAATGAATTGCAATAATTGCGGGGACACTCCTACATGACATCTCTTACCTTTTCCGGTCAAAAAATGCACAGTGACCGTCTACACAACTTCCGAATTTTCCTACCACTTTGGCATCCCTGAACCAATCGCTTTTGATTCTGAAGTTCCTGTAATCATGCAAATATTATGTTTGGGGGTTTTACTGTCGAGCTAGAATCTAGAATAGAGCTGCACTTTGGGCGTGTAGGCATGTGGCAGCGTGGCCTTCTAATTCGAGCTCGTTGAAGACGTGCTGGGTAGAGCCGTAGTATTCCAATTTAAAACGCAAGTCCGGGGAAATGCCCAAGGACATGTTGCCTCGGAATTCGCAAAACATGACTCTTAGAACCTGTATAATGAGACGGAGAAAGACAAGGAATTAGAGTTGGTATCATCTCCATAAAGAAATCTTGCCCCGGGCGTACAGAATTTCCCTTGAATATCTTCAATGACTTCACATTCGCAGAGCCATTTCTGAGATCCAAACCCATGCATTCCTGGCCTGTGTCTTGCAGGCAGTCGCGCACCACCCCAAACTCGGCAAATCCCTGGTTGTGGAAAAGCCCTGGCAGGAATTGGCAGGATACAGCTGAAGAAACCTGCTGCTTGTACAATTGGTTGATTCACTTGTGGAGCATTGCATGATTAGCTCACTGATTAGCTACTTCCTACCAGGGTGCATAAAGTTGGATGGCGTGCTAGAGCAAAAGAAACAACACTGCGAATGACGAACCCCTACAAGTCGCAGCAAAACAAACACCAAAATGTGCAAACATCAGGCAAGACTACCTCCCTGAGAACAGTGTCTACCTCAATAGCTTTGAGATGATCTGAAGTTACAGTTATGGACAATTCCTTCCCATCATCAGCATCATGTAGCCGACGGCGCCTAACACCTGTTGCACCTTCTCCCCTGGTGGCTGTAAACAAAGCTCCTGACATCAAATCTAATGAGCCCTTGGAGTTCGTCAGATTCCCCGAATCGATACACGGTCATTTGAGGTATTAGAATTGCAATTCGTATAATTACATAGATATATAACTAATATACAATTTATATATATATAATTAATTTCATATGTGTGTGTGTGTGTGTGTCTGTGCGGGACATTCGCACATCCAATGATGTAGACAGCTATCAGATGCGCTATCAGCTATCGCTCCTGCCACCCTGATCCAATGACCACTCTGATCATGCTGTTGGTGTGCTCCTTCACCAAAGCCCAATTCATGAAAAACACACATACACTTGAAAACACAACCTACATACTGTGCCCAGCGTTTCGCTCAACTCTTGATTGTCAGCACTGGCAGAAAGGCATGGTTGGAACTTTCCTGAGAGTATCATCTATGTTGCTAAACGATTCTCTGTTTTAGGAGGAAAATTCAGCAATCTGGCAAACTCTGAAATGTCCTGAAGCAAAACGGCAACACTCTCTCCCCCGCTTCAAGCACCGTTTTGGGTGACATCACCCGGGCATCACTGCAATTCATGGCTCAAATGAAAAGATGCGATTAATATGAGATAGGTGATAATTTCATATCGTGATATACCAATCATATCTTATAATCAAGTGACTATATAATGATAATATGATTGTGTTGTCAGTGATTTTTGTGCTGCTTTCAAGGTACCATGACATTCACAACAGCATGCTCCAACTGCTTCGCCATTTGCAAAGTCTCCTTCGCAGAGACAAACAACCGGAGTGCACACATTCAGAAAACTATAGAACTATATGGAACTTCAAGAAGAAATCTTGGGCAATGGCGAGTCAAGTATTGGTGTGGTGACCCGATGCTACTCTTGAATCTCGTCTTTAGCAAGCCTTCCAGAAGTTGTGCATTCACTTTGCGCAATATTCTAATGGGTTTCAGTTGGTTTCAGTAGGCCTTCTAAGCCTTTCTGTAGGTTCCGGTGGAGTGTTAGGATGCCTTTGACTGTCATCATTAGCCGTACGTGCTCTTTCCAAGGGCCCTGTCACCAAAGTTCCTCAGCTCCCTGGCTGCTCTGGCGCAGAAACGCCATCTCTTCTCGCAGCTGTTGCGTCCTCAGTGCAAGACGACCTGAACGACACTCGCCTCGTAAGCCCTGGCAATAAATTCTGTCACGTTCTTTCATGTCTTTTGATGTTGTTCATCGTCATTGGAGGCAGATTCCCTTGACTCGTGGATTCGTCTCTCAAGACCTCTAGGAACCTTCTGACAGGATTGAACCAATGCTTTGTTTTTCACTGTTTCAATGTTTTTCCAATCTTCGCAACTCATACCGCAAAAAATCTGTAAAAATGTACATGTCCCAATAATATCATACATGAAAATTTATATGTATATTATATATATGTCATCAGCCCTATCGAGAGCAAAAACACCATAGATTGCCATAGTGATGGTGCAAAAGGAAGCCAAACTAGCATAAACTAACTCTTACTGCTAAGGCCAGAAGCTGGCGATGCGCTTGTTGCACTTCGCTCTCCAAATGCTGCTGTATCTCATTCATCTTTTGCCTGAGCCGAGAAAATCGAGCAATGTCAGGCTCCCTTTCAACTAAGCACCAAAGCCTGGGGTTGCAGAATCCTTGAAGAATTTTAGCTGGCAAGCCCATGACTTGAGAAGTTGTCCGGTACATCCCGGTACCACAACAAATGCCAAGGTGCTGAGTGTCATGGATCTGTTTTGCTTGCTCATGGATCTGCACCTTTTGCTCTTCACACCGATGCTCCAACTCTTTGAAACCTGAGCCACCACACAGAGATATGCGACTGATATGTCCGATGGAGTGATTCATGACATACAATTAATAATTAGATGCAATTTGCGGATCTGATGTTAATAAGTTGAGGGATAGCCAATAAGGATCAATAAGGATACAAAAAAGAACCCTCGTCCTGCCCTTTTTCCAATGCAATCGGTAGAAGAAGTGACTATACTTTTCTCTCGATGCGTGTTTCCATTACATGCGTGTAAGTTTGTATCAGGCTGCATGACATACCATGAGCAAATTTATCAAAATGCATGAGGCAGCTGAAGTATGCACCTATATTTCTGCAAGAAAGCTTGTCACTTGTCGCTTGTTTTTCGCGTCGTGGGGTCATCGTTTCCGACTGCAGATTTTGCGGTTCGCAGCTATTGCCCTTGGGGCAATGGTGCTGGAGATCATCCAAACTTGCCACCCAATGTATAGAGAGGAAGCCCCGCATCAGCAGCTGGAGCATCGGAACCAGAACCACCAAAGCCACCAAAGCCACCACAACATGCAGCCACCAATGCTCCAAAGAATAGAATTTGAGCTAAAAGGAATCCCAATGCAAAGGTCGTTGTTTGCCCGTAGAACTCCTCACAACTTGTTTCATTGAAGTCATCATTCGTTTGCCGTTTCCCTTCTGACATCTTCTTCGTATCTTCCCGATGATAAAACTGATAAAACACCCAAAATAAAACAACAAAGGCCAAGTCAAAGGTTACATCGACCAAGCTTAGCGTCAGTTAAGCTTTCTTCGATATTCTTGGATACAGAATCTCCAACTTCTTTACACACTGGATTCCGTTCAAAAAGCTCTGCAGCCTCTTCAAAGTCACTTTCCGACCAGCTTGAAATATCTGCATCTTGTACTTCCTTTGCAGCCTTTTCAAAAGCTCCCTTCAACTCCTGCGAGTCAATCTCGCCTGGAAGGGCTGGAATGTGAGTAGAAGGGGCGGGCTGCACTGCAGTCTTGCAGTAATCATTAAGATATGATCACTCTGTCTATCAACCTTGTCTTGTTGACAAATGTGTACTGCTACAGGTTCAGTTGTGATCGTAGAATGAACCAATGAGAATCCATCAACACCAAAAAGCTCAGGATGCGGTTTAGAAGCTCTTCTGCGCAAGGGAATCTGGATAAAGAACTTCAAAGGGTGCTAATCGTTGAGCAATCTCAGGCAGTCGCTTCACCAAACGTAAGCGGCTGAGTTTTTGAAGGAACTGCCCGGCAGCCGAGTCTACTTCAAGGCTCCCTCCAGCAGAAACTGAGGTGATATCAGGTATAGCTTGCAAGGCCTACGAGGGACACACGAGCCATCTAAGGAATATATAAGAGGACATACATCCAGCCAAATAAGTCAACACTCATTCCCTGTTGAACCTTTATTTTTAGCCACCCCAGGCTCCAATTCATTTCATATACATACGCTCATCGAAACCAAAAAGCTATGCAATTTGATGTTCTTAGACTTGTGCACAGCGTGAGCTTTGATTGGATTATGTATACCAGTAGTGCCC